>JBCFXI010000929.1:0-92396 GCA_038496175.1 Ampulex compressa
ATATACACCACTTAAATATATAATATACCCACTTAAAAAAAGTACCTCATATCTTATCTGTGGCGGTTCCGAATCCACCTTAAACAGTAGCTGGCCAAGTGACCTTAGTGGTCGGTACCAAAGATGAATAAAAAAAAATAAAAAAAGAAAAACAACCCCGAAATCTACACCTACAACAACGTTTCCCCGCGCAAGGATAACCGCATCATAGTCGCTTATCGCATCGGCGTCCCTCCTAAAACTGAAATCACGTTACTTCCGTTGAAATTCGGAGGGTCCCGTGCGAAAGCAGCAGCGGTGATGCGTTCAATGCACGGTCAGGGACTCGACTGCGGCGCATCGCAATTCGGATATTCCGGGCGAGGGTTGAATTGGCGCTGGGCAAACGGGGGCGCATCGTGGATCGTCGTTAGACCGTTTGATCGAGAAGCGAGAATTTTCTCCGCCTCCCAACGACTGGGAGCAGCACCCTTGATTCGATGCACGGGGGTTAACCCGAACTCGGCCGTCTGTGAAAGTCAAACTAGTTCCACGGCATTTAAACCGGATCGACGCGTGTATCCCCACGCTTTGCCAAATGGAACTCGGCCGTTCGCGCATTGGCACGCAGCTCCTGCCCCGCTCTGCGTTTAATTAGCCCGGCAAAAGTGAGCGTACCTCGTTAACCAGGAACCGGACGACCTTCTCGCTTCCGTCCCTCTGCTTCTCGCTGCACTTCTCGCACCCGTTCTCCAGGGCATCGGGAAGAGACTCTGGAATCAAATTTGTCGTGTCAGAGTGTCTTTCGCCGCTGGAATCGGGGACACCGTTGCCCTGGAATATACAGGTGTATCTACGTGTGCGGCTGCTCGTGCTCTTTGGAAGTTGGAATGGTATTGAAATGGTTTTAGGTTAGGTACTTATTGCTCGCTTGGAGATAATGTACGATTATGCTCGCTCGGAGTGTATTGTGTTCAATGGAGGAGGTAAATAGGGAGGAGTCGATGTCTGGGTATTTTGAAAAATGCATTTCTATGATGGATCGAATCATCTATTGATGGATTATCATCGTTGATGATATGTATTATAAATACTGATAAGTTTGTCTTCAAATAGGATTACTTGTTAATTTGATAGTGTATAACGTCCAGTAATAACGATGAGCCCTTCGTCTCGCGATTTAATTTAATACGGCGTGAAGCAAAATTAAGGGCACGATTGCTTGTTCTAGATTTTTTGCTTATTGCTTGCTTTTTCTTTTTAAATCGTTTTGCGTTCTTTAAAAGAACTTTCTTTAGAACCTTGATAACTTATATCTGTGAATAAAATCCCCTCGCCGTCATTCAATTTATATTGGATACAAGACAAAATTAGGGTGTTTTGGTCTAAAGCTACTCTAATATAATTTCTACGTGTCTGAGACGTAAAGACACAGTGAGTAGAATGTCCTTTTGTTTTTCCAAAGATCGAACCGAAGGACTGAAATTTCGATCAGCTTCTTTACGCTTACCTATCTAAGGATGAGATTCTATATGAATTTTTGATAGCTTGTAACTCGTTCTCGATAAACACGCTCGGGCCGAATGACCGCGGCAGTTGTTGCAGAAGTCAAACAACTATTATCGTTCGTGTATACACATCTTACAACACTGTACGTGTTTACTACAGTTCCTATCTAATGGTAGATTAAACAATTATGGCAATGATTATGCAGGTTGAACGAATTTGTTTGCTCCACTTTGCAGCATCTACGAGCACGCTCGGTGCCTATTAATATAATAAGCCCTATTTTCTAGCATAGAATAACGACACTCAGGATTACAAAATTATGGTGCTTGTATCGTGGAAAAAAGTGTAGGAATAACGACCTAGAATTTCCCCCCGATCTCCTCTGGCAGAAAAAGCAAATTGCATAATCACCCTCGGATCCTAACGAGAGAGATCATTGCACGTTTTACTGCATCGCACGGTGCTCGTTAAAGTGTTGAAAAGGTTGGGAAAATTGTTGAACAAAATCTAAATAGGCGACGAGGCTCTCTATCCAGAATGAGATCGTGCATCGCCTTTTTCCAAAAATTGCCTAAAAATCGAACGAGTGCGCCGACAGGATGCACTTCGTGAAAATCAGTCGAGTACTCGGCGAGTTTATCAAAGAGCGCATCGCGGACATTCAACTCGATACCTTCATAGAAATTCGCTTCAAAGGGTCTTAAATCGCACCTCTTTCTCCATCCATTCGGCAAATTACTAACTGCTCACCGCTCCTTCTCATTTCCTAATTACTTTAGTCCCACTGCCGTACTTCAGCCATGAAAACCGACTTGGAGCAGTGCGGGTTTTTGCTTCTGTCCCAAAAAGGAGACATGAAATAATTGAAACTCGTGCCGCCATTCCGGAGCACGCTAATGCATTACGCGTGAGTCGGCGGCGATAAATATTCCGTTTGACTTCTCGACACAAAGCGTACGCGCGTTACGCAATTGCGTAATAGTACGTATTAGCATAACAGTTCTGCTTTATCGAACTTCCTTTTTTTCCTCTAAGGTTCTACCGTAACGCGCATACTTTACAGGCGAGCGTTCGATTACATTTGCCAATGCTGAGCAAACGTTTTGAATCCTTTTAATCCGACACGAGTGGTATTATTACTATTTACGCTATATTTCTTATTTGCATAAGAAAATAAGTGCATGACGATGGAAATTCGAGGTGAAAATCGATGATATTTTCCAGCAAACGTCGTTCGTCGTTTCCAGTGTCCGAAGTTGCCAGTCGAGGAGTAGCGATAAATTTTCTGAAGGTTTTAATCGCGCTTAAGGGAGCGAAAAGGGGGAAGGATTATTTCGCGCGCCACCGGCGTAATGTTTGCGGGAACTCGCGTATAAACGCGTTAACAAGCATTTTTAATTAAGTCCACGGAGGGCCTTCGTTTTTATTAACTCCGAAGAAACTGTTGCGCTACCTCTAGAACCGACGGATCGTTTCCCCTCATTTTTTTTTTTTTTTGGGCGAAACAAAATACGCCAGAGGTAAGAGCAAAAACCAAAAAGGAAAAATTAGAAAGTGGATACGTAGTGCGTGCAATTCTTCCTAGATCCTCTTCGATGAGAAAAAAGAAATCACTGAATCGATTACGCGTAAACCATTGGGCGTCGAATTATTTACACAGCGCGAGTCTTGCGGAGGAAAAGTCATCGTGTTAACGGCGGATTCGTGCGGTTTTAATTATTCCGTAGTTTAAAACGCTTAAACAAGCGCGCAGAAATAAAAAAAATCGCAGAAGGCACGGTTTGAAAACGTTGGGAAATTTTATGGGCCGGGACCATACCTCTACGAATTAATTTAATAGGAATAATCGCGTAGCTTACTTATCATATTGATAAACGATCGATATTCGATCGACACACGAGCTCCCTTAATAATCTTCCAGCAAAATGAAAGCAATGAGTCGGTATACACGTATGCCACAGGTCCAGCTAGATTTTCCTAAAAGTACCGCGCCTCTCTCGTCAGCATTTTGTTTATTAAAAAAGCTCACACAACCTGTCAAATCGTGGACGGCAAAGGGGAACATTAAGCGGGCGCAAGAGGCAGGTTATCCTCGGAACGTTTCGTTTCTTTACTCCGCGTTTTGTTGCTCGAAAAAAAAAAAGAAAGAAGAAAAAAGAAGCGGAAAATGAAAAAATGAAAGGAAAAAAAAGGGAAACTCAAACGTATAAAAGCACAAACTGCAAGTGGTACATAAGCGAGGGCCGTTATAGATTTTTTTCCTGCGGAATGTGGTCTTTTTCTCTCCCTCTCTCTCTCTCTCTCTCTCTCTCTCTTCCGCCCTTTCCCTTTTCCCTCGCATCGCGTCCCCAAAGAACTCTCAGAGGCGCATAGGACCAATCGCGATGAAAGGGGCGATAGGCGCACACTTTGAGGGATGCGTACGATCGAGAGGCCCCGAGAAGCCGACGCACGAAGGTTTCCCTCAAAGGTTTTCCTTCGAAGTAACCATGCCTCTTCTCTTTTCTCCACTCACAACATTTTCCAGAAGCATCGACGCACACGTAAGACGATAAAGGCACGGGGGATCATGAACTTGCCTAAGATACGATAATCGCGGTCGATCTACACATATGCGCGTGTATAAATATTTATATTTCCTTCCGTAGTATTCTTATTCTCGTTACCTCGCGATACCGGGATTTACGATGCGCGAGTGAATTGTCGCTTTGAGCAGCGAAGAAAAAAAATGTAGAATTTTTTTTTTCATTTTTTCTTTTCTTCGGCATCGACTGCTAAGATCATTTGGCCTGGGACCTACTATTTAAGATGGGTTCCGTACCACCAGAGCTAGGGTACACATATCACATGGAAAAAGCAGAGGTGATGGGCGGGATTCGAAGCTTGGTTTGCCGCGTGGCAGTCTGAGCCTCTATCCGCTACACCACCCTAGCTCCAAAATGTAGAATAAGAGAGAAAGAGAGAGAGAGAGAGAGAGAGAGAGAGAGAGAGAGAGAGAGACAGAGACAAAGAGAGAGAAATGCTCAGAAAAAGACGCGAGAGGCGAGCCCCCGTTAAACGCACCAGCGATCACATTGCCTCCTCCCAGCGAGCGATTATGGCACCGAAAACACGGCTTTTTCCCATCCTCGCGAAAGGTGCGGGGAGACCGAGGATGCGGCATACCGTAACCAAAGTCAGGTGCAGCCGTCCGAGGGCTCGAAGCTTTTTTCCCAACCGCGCAGCCTTCCACGTAGCCATTGGCCATCCCGCGCATGGCGCGGGAGTTCTTCGGGGGTGGAGGCGAAGGTGGAAGTTCATAACGTACGTCATCCGCGGTAATACGAGGCGGGGATCCAGGGAGCGGAAAGCGGAGGTCGGTCTTTTCGTACCCGGAATTTCCACGACGTTTTTTGCCGGGCATCATTTGCGCCAGCTGCTCCTGGTCAGTCCTGACACATCGTCCGTGAATTTTCCGAGGAAGTGACCGGCCGCACCGTGGCGAAGGTATTGCGGTGTATCGTAAGGCTTCGTGCCGATCCACGAGGGGGGGAAGGGAGGGGGGAGAGCGGTTGCGGAGGAAATCCGTGTAAGACCGATGAAGGACGACGCGCCTGGTTGTAGGAAACGCCCCGTAAGAGTTGGTTGGAGAGACGGTGGTACGAAGCCTGCGTACAACCGAACTCGAAGTTTTGGTAGTTTTAGTACGACTAACCCGAAGATGGATTTATTCGCGCGGCACGGTGCTCTGGAAGGATTTTAATGAAAAACATCGTGGAGTGTCGATCGCCTATCGAAGGGTGGGATTCGAGAAATACGTTGTCGGTTTGGATTTTACTTGTGGATCGTTGATGGAGGAATGTACGCGTGCGCATTCCCTTGAAGTATTTATAATAACAACGGCTACGCTGATTGTTTGTTTTTTTGCATCATTTTTCTTAATACCGTCTAACTCGCCAGCTCGATCTTTACAATTGTTCATTATTAATATTATTCAATTTAAATTTTGGAATTTAGAAACGTTTGGTAATCGCTCCACGAACCAAGTGGACAAATATTATTGTTATCCCACACGAAAATAGTAGATTTAATCGTCTAAACATCCAACACCATAAGATCGGATGGAGAATTAAAACAAAGTGGCTAGATACGCTCGTTGAATCTACACGAATCACTATCTCCCCTCTTAATTATGTTATTATTAACGATCGCGAGGAAACGTCGTTGCTGTTCAAGGCGAGATCATTATCTCGCATATAATACACACGTTACTGGGAAAAGAGAACAATACGGAATCCACGATTACTTTCGTCGGTCAACATTCCGCGTTACCCCCTTTCCCACGAGTCTCCTTTTGCAATCGTACTGCGCAGCCCGAAGCGGCCAATACGTTTCCGATAAAAAACAGACGCCCATCGCGAATACCATTAGGAGAGAAAGGGAAAGCGCCATTAGCGGAAAAAGCGGAGTTCCTTCCATTATCGCGGAGGGTCGAGAAAAAGCGAGGAAAAGGCGGAAAAATCATTATCGACGCAGGTACGACACGAATCGCCGGCGCGGTGTCTCAATTAACTCTGGAAATTATTTCTCCTGGCCAGAAGGGAACAACGGGCACTCGTTCGAAGGCAATAACCCGGGCGGCCATTGGATATTTATCGCGCACGCGATAACCTGTTGGTGAAACATCGGCGGGACGCCTTGCGCGCCCGGAAAACGCGGAATATAACGAAATTCCGGAATAATACTCCCGTCCGAGCAAATGTTGCCATCGTGTTCATCGGCCGATACACTGCGGGCCGGCCGATAAAAGCACGGAATGTCGAATTCATGACCCCGACTTACTCCCCGGATTCAGACGCTGCACGCACGTATTCCGCCCTCAAATCTCGCTCCCTCATCCGAGGGAATTTTTCTGCGCGATATTGGAAATAATCTGCCCCGAGGATTTCGTTTGGACGAATGCAGTTTTAGGGGCGGACGGCCGCTTCGTTGGCGACAAGAATGCGCGTAAAAAGCGCATAGAAATTTTGAGTGTCCTTGGTGCCCTTGGAAGCATGTTTGTATTATATATACGTGTGTGTATGTGTGAGAAAATACGTGGCTAGGGCACTGTCTATGGTACTGCGATGCGAAGGTTGAGTTTCAGCTGCCAGAATATACGTTTTTCGTGAATGATAATAAAAATTACGGTCTCTCGCAAGCAACAAACGATGTATGTATTCGTCTCTATTACGTTTTGGCGCAGACTTCGCGTCCTCTTCCGAGGTTCGCTAACAAATTTTGATTACAATAATCGCCAAACGCAAACTTTGGACGGCTCTTGGATGTTCGTGAAACGAATTGATGTAATGGAGTAGGAATCCAAACTTGCGTCGAGGATAAATTTTAAACGCTGTGACATTCCTTCCTGGGTGAAGTCGTAGCTAAAATATGGACGAACAATGCAGCGCGAAAGTGACCGACTTGAGTCAGTGTCATGGCAAATATCACACTGCACGGTTCTTTCATATTTTAACTGTGACTTTACCCAGAAAAGAATATCGTAATGTTTAAATCGTTGTATCCAAAATTGATTGGCGAATGTCTGAAAGGAGCGCAAAACCTGCCTCGAGACATAACAGGAACGAATATATCATCTGTTCGCTGGAAGAGATCGTATTTTTTTTATTATCGTTCACGAATTAATCGCCATCCAGCGAGGAATCATTGATCGTTCCAAAATCTGCTTGCATATATAATGCATTTTGTTTCGAAAACTATATTCCCGCATTAATCCTCTCCAGGCACCACCACGAAGTCTAGCCCGCAATATTCACGTCATACGGTGCATGGATCTGTTTAAATAATAGGCACGTTGAATCGGGGGAACGATTAATATGCAATCTTAATCGCAAAGCGAGTGAACCGTGAATTAGGCCACGAACCTTTCGTGCTGCCGTGGCTACGTGAAAGGTGTATATCCTTATTCACGGTCTACGTTTATTATTCTATTCGTGGGGTACTTTATCTCCCCTGCATTATGATACGTAAACAGATAAGTTTGGAGCACGTCAGGTACTAAGTGTTCTTCCAAGTTTGCAGTAGACCCCAATTGTGGCTGACGTTGTTCGTCTGTTTCCACTCCCGTGGTAGGCAAGCATATTTAATCACGAACGGGTGTTAAACGTTTATGTCGTATCCAAACACTCTGCGATGTAAAAACTTTGTTACTAATACGATAAGCATGGCAAACGTATCGTTTCTTATTCGATTCCAAGGATAAGATTCGATTTTCCTGGCGCAAGATACTTTTTCCATATTAGTTGCGAAAATACATGGAAATCGAAGTCATGGAATGCCATTGAATTTTAAAGCACATTCCTGTTAACGGATACTCAAATCAGAATTGTACGGGAAAAGAGTTTAATACTCATATGGATGATCGCGCGGAAATATTAAAATCCCAAAAATACTGTCGCTCCTCGTATCAGATTGCAGTTTAAAAATTGAATACAAAAACTTTCTCGATCGCTACAGCACAATTTGTTGCGAAAAACTACGATACGTATCGGTCCCCATGGCGCACCTGTCACAACAAATATCTCTCCACCAATTCATCGATACGTTCCACTCATTCCTGAGCGTCACGACTTTCCTCGACACTCACCCCTTGGCCTGAAAGTACGAGTCTGATTCCCGCTTATAATGCACCAACGTGCACAGAAATACCCTTAATTCTACTAAAACACGCTTCAAAATTAAAACATATTTTTCTTCTTTCCAATCATCCCCTATGTCGGCATGCAAACAAATGTTATATCTTATCCATAGAAAAAGTAGTCTCGATGAAATCCTACGTCAAATTCTCCTATTCCACGATTCCTACTCTACTCTATCCTCAAAACGTTCAAAGTGCGTACGTGCAGTACACGCATAACGAGAGAAGAGTAGATTTTCGGACATTAAGCATAAAAAGCACGGAGTAAGAAAAGTACAAGTGATTAGCAAGAGACTATACGATAAAGCAGAACTACCGCGAAACAACACAAGCTCTACGTACAATTCGCTCTTAGTTCCAACATACCATCCGCTATCAAATTACGCGAGCCACTCAACACCCCACAGCTCGAATCCCGCGCCATTGTACTACCCTTACAATCAAAATCACGATCCCGCAAGTGGCTGCTTCCCAGTTAAAAAGGAAACGTCGTCAACCCCGTGGTTTACGCCGGCTGCTCGGCCATGGAAAGGCGGATGATGCACGTAGAATCCCCAAGGGGGACGCGGTCGAACGAGATCGACCGAGCTCCGTGAAAGTTCCTCCTCGCGAGAGCTGCGGTCTTGCAATCCGCCTCGTTTTTCGGCCCACTTCCTCGACTTCGACCGCGACCCTCGTCCAATATTTGACAGCGTTACACCGCGCGCAACCCACAAAGTTTCCATCAACGACATTCGGTGTTCGTTCGGTCGTTCAGGGGAGGAAACGAAGGGAAGGAAAAGGGGGTGGGCCGCTGTTCCTCGGCGTGTCTCCATTTTTCGCGTATCGACAGCGTCTACGTGTGTGCCCGTTCCCTTGGAGAGGGACGAGGAGAGTAAGGGTGGGGGAGGAGAAAAAATTGAAAGGCGTTTTAGGAGTGTGGAAGTACGAGAGATACGCCGTGGAGAAGAGCGGAGAGTATCGCTTATTGGATCGGGAGGCTGCTGGTCCCTCAAGACCGAGCGAAGGAGGACGTTAGTGCCTATGGTGTAATGCGGACGATGGCGAGGAGAGGATGGATGGCCGATGAAACCTCGACAATTGAATAAACACGAGCTAAATTACTCATCCGTTCTTAACGCGTTGACGAGCGGGTGTTTAATCCTCATCTTCTCACGTACGATCGTGTACGTAATAGAACAGCGGAAATTTTGGAGATCGGTGGACAACGTTTGGACGACTAAACACGGAGATTTCCGTAATCTGGTAAAATCTATGGAAAATAGTTGGATTTTCTTGGTCCGTTGTGAGCAGCATATCCTACGTATAGATACGTGGATTAGTACTGATCGCTTGGTTTGTAACATCATTTTTTTTGAAAGGGTCACGTATCGCGTATTTGAATTTATAGTGGATAACCTTTTTTTAAAAGAAATTATCCTAGACAGAGAACAGAGAACCATTCTTCACTACCAGTGATCAAGTGCTCGAGACGCGCGTGGGTATATGCACAGAAAATACTTTAAACGAATATTTTCCACGATCGGACGTTGCTCGTTAAAATCGAATCAAGCTATAATCGATTGTCGTTTAATAATCCCCGTTTATTCTTCTAAATCGACAACGTCGAGAATGGACGATAACTCGGCTATTTGGACAAAATCCACGTTTATGGTAATCGACCCCGCGACTTTTACTACTTTCAAAGATACCGAGCTTATCGCACGAGTGGATTAAATCTTTTTACCCAAAACGACTCGCGAAATAACAATTTTATGTCCGTAGATTTTCTCGGTAATCCCGAAAATTACTTCGATGGCCGGTAGCGGGCGATCGTAAAACAAGTCGTGCGGCATATAGCTGGCATGGAACCCTTATTAAAATCAGGGACCCAAGAGCGATTTCACCCTCGCATGTGTTCTCCCTTTACCGACTTCATTGCACACGGCTCATTGCACATTTCACTCTGGAATACATCGCCAGATACTTTGAATTACCTGGCGCGATCCACGGCCGATGCTAACTCTCGAAAGCGACGGTGTAATGGCGAAAGAGGTCAACCCTTTATGATATAAATCTCAGCGAAGGATAGACTCACCTTTAAGCTCCTTGCCGTCAGGTGTGCATTTGCCCTTATCCAACAGGCAGTTTACGTAGTTTTTCAGCAGACGGTCGGACCTCAGGATCTCGTCCAAGTCGATGTTGTCGTATTTAGTGGTGTACTTTCCAGCTGCCAGGGCGCAGGCCACCACGCCGAGGAAGATAAGTGCGACCTGGATTCGATGAGGAAAAATCGTCAATCTTTCTCTATTCGCACGAAGAATCCTTAGTGTGATGTGTATACTGTAATTTTAGTGTCTCAAAATTGAGCTAAATTAGTGTGTTACACGCTAAATGCTTCTGGATATTGATATAGATTATTAATTAAAAGCAAAAAGGAGAAAAATCGTCGATCTTTCTTTATTCGCACGAAGAATTCTCTATGTAATATGTACATGTATACTCCAACTATGGTGTTTCAAAACCGAACTTAAATGGTGCGTCCTAAACTCTTGAACACGGAGACAGATCGTACAATAAGAGCAACAAAGGGAAAGAGCGTGGGTCTTTGGACAGGAACATCGTCGAGGTGAATTATTGAAATACTGAAGAAGTCTATTCCCTTCCATGTGATATGCACACCGTAGCTCCTGGTGGTTCAAAATCCACCTCAAACAGTAGGTCCTGGGCCAAATGACTTTAGCGGTCGATGCCAAAGATACATCGAAGAAGTCTATCCTATTTCTCACCCTTCTCCTCCACCACTCGATTCTCAGCCGATCGATCTCGATCGATCGAACCGATTCGATGAACCGATGGCCCCCGATTCCCATCATCCCTGCCTTCAAAGCCATCTTCTGTATAAACATAAGGTTAAGAAGGAGTTCTGCGAGAGCTGCGGACACGTAACGCGATCGAATGGACTGAAATTTCGTCGAGGCGGATACAAACGAGATGTACGAGGCGATTTATGCGGACACGTGTGATACACCTCTTTGATCGACCTTCCATGGATAGACTCTCGCAATGCATACTATTGCTTTTGGATTAAAATTCACAACGACGATTTTAGAATCTTTGAAGTAAAATACAAGTCGTGGACGGCTCGTGAATCATACTGGCCTTAGCGAGCAGTTAATTCTCACGCTTTTAATCATTTTAAGCTCTGCATCTGGTTTTATTGGAGTTAGAATTTCAGTCGAGAACGACATTACGCGTGAGAAAGTCTAAAGTTGTGCCCGCTAGTGCGTTGCTCAAATAAATTAATAATCAATGATCACGGTTATTAAATTGTGAGAATTAAATTCAAAAAACTAAGTCGCGGATTTACGCTGGCTGACACATTAAATACGAGGATCACATTAAGGTCATAGAGTTAAAAAGTTACTCTTCTATTTTCAGTTGCGTGGAAAACTATGGTGGGCAAAGCTAATTTGTGCTTCTACCTACGCTATATTTTTAACCGCAATTAACGTAGGTGCGCGTCACCATCCCTTTTTACATTAAATTTCCTGGGGCGAGCATATAATTTAATGAATAAATCAAATAAACGAATTTGACAATTGCCTCATTTATTGCTTATACGAAAACCTTTAACCTTAGGGGTAAGAAAAGCAAAAACATTCTTTTCGTCGCATCCATAAAATACAGAACCTTGAGGAGTATCTTCGAACCAAGTATAAAGGCAAAGCATCGTTAAAAGTTTGAAAATTCGTTCACGGCTTGGAATATATACCGACGCGCACGATTTTCCTACGAAAACACGCGTTTCGCATCGCTTTACATCGAAGCATATTTCTAAATGCATCAATTAATTCACGAACGTGTAACAAAAACGGGCTACATCGTTTTTGACTGGAAGTTACGTGTCCGCGAATTGCAACAAACTGCAACACATTGCAACATCATAATTGGGAGGAGACACGTGTAAACCAAAATGTGAATTTGAAAGCAAACCTGAATTTGAATATCGATATATTTGAGCCATCGAATATCGATATATTGAGCTCAACGATGAGACGATACGAATAGGTCGAGGAAACGACGCTGGCCGTACACTTCGTACGATCTCCGGATCGATTTACGTCGCGGAATGTCCAAAGAAAGATTGTTTGGCTATCCGCAGTCAGGCGAATAGTTTGCTCGATCTTCGTTCAACGAGCACAATGTAAATTTGCGAAAGTATAGACACTTTGCACTTCCACGAAACAGAGCCGAGTCTGCGGAAGTTTCTTTACATTGAATTGCTGCATCTTTCCGGCGCGTATATACACCTGGTTCGAATATAATTTGTCTCGTGGCCTAACGAGTATCCCAAATTAATGTAACGATCACTCATTAAAGTTCGCCACCAGAACATTCGAACCGCTCAGAATAACGGATGCCTGAGTTTTTTTAAAAAATCGCTCAACTTTGTGACGCTGCATCTTTAGAAGTTTCCCATAGTTCCGTTTCAACGTATAAGTCATCGTATTAAACTACCGACATGCTTTAACCTTTTTCTTTAAGAAATAAATTGCGTAGTTAAATTCGTCCAAAAAGTGGAAGGTCGATGTTAATTCCCTATCGAACATATCTATCGACAACTATAAGAATTACCTATATGTTTCTCTAACACTTCGTACACTTCTTACTTGAGTATAAAAAAATAATAGAAGACAGCGATAAATTCCCTCTGGATGTTCGAAAAGACGACGCGTCGCTTTCATTTCTCGAAGAAGCAATTCCAGGAGGAGGAGAGAGTGGGTAACGTTTTAATAGTCGGAGAGGCGAACCTCCCCATTTTTCTCTCGCTCATTAGTCACACAACACGCCGCGCTCTATGGAGTACTTCATCCTTGAAGCTTTCAGCCGGCGACTTGGCGAGGATGCGAGGAGGAAAAAGGCGGCTGGATGGGGAAAAAAATGTACATCCTCGTGGCGTCCTCCGGAGACCGTCGGCGATCTCTCTCCTCTCTCGCAGTGGCCCAAGGCCAAGGGACTGCGCGCGTCGAATGGCGGCAATTATACGCGACGATCGCGACGCGTGCCGCGAATTTCGCATCGTAAAGAGCGTCGTTCGGCGATAAACGTGGTGTTTAATTAGAAGGGATTCACGAGTGCTCAACGATCAGAAGTCTATTTACTGGCGTGGCGCGAATTTTCCGGGATGAAGATTACAATCCGCGATAAGCATCGCGTTAAGTCGAAGCGGATTTACGAACGCCCACCGATTCGAACTCTATCTACCCGCGTGGTGCAGATTTCGTTGGATGAGAATTACAATTCGCGACAAATATCACGGTAGATTAAAGGGAATTTAGAAATGCGCACTGACTTTAACAGAACTCGCGTGGCGTGAGTTTCACGGGACA
Organism: Ampulex compressa; assembly: GCA_038496175.1. Classification (NCBI taxonomy): domain Eukaryota; kingdom Metazoa; phylum Arthropoda; class Insecta; order Hymenoptera; family Ampulicidae; genus Ampulex; species Ampulex compressa. Next base: position 13,537 of record JBCFXI010000929.1, read on the forward strand.
AAAAATGTTTCTTTAGGAAACACAGTAATTTTTCTAAGAAACCATTGGGCGGTCATTTTGATTGATATTGGCTTCGGTAGATTTAGTATTAAATTGACAACCAAGTAACCAAAGATGTCTCTGTTAAACCGCTCTATTGAAATCGTTTGGTAAAATTCCACGTTTGAAATACCACGATCCATATTCTTGTTCGATACTTGGTTTTTCCTATTCTCCTTCGATAAGGAAGGAATGGTAATCTTGTAGCAATATTGCGATCCATGCAAAAGTCGTCTCTCATATTCTAAAAGAAATCCGCGGTTGCTTGGCAGCCAACCTAATGATTCGCTCGACGCGTGAGGGAGGGAATTTGCGAATGGCCAGTGACCTTGAACCGCGAGAATCTCTGCGTCCTCCTCCCGCGGCCCAAATCGCGGAGGAGAAACGAGTTTTTACCACGCTCGGCCCGGCCCTCGACTTTATCCCTCCCTCTCTCGTAACATCCTGGGATATATTTATACTGTCGCTTTATCGAACGGCACTACGAACGCTCGTAAATTTTACGTACATCTAAGTCCGACGTTTTATGGCGTACGCGTAGGATCCGACGTGTAATTCGGTTAGATTTCGAGGCGACCTTCGATCGCTCCTTTGCCGCCCCTTCCTCCGGCTTCTCGAGGAATACTTCGTCCTTTACACGAGCGGACAATTCGTCCTCGTTCACTTCGATTCCGCTAAACTACGTGCTTCTCGATCCGCTGTGTTTTTTTATATGCTTAGCATAACGTTTTATATGGATTATGATTGTATATTTAATTATTTTTCATTGAGTATACGTGAAGAAAAATTTTTACGCGTACTTATTCGTTTATTTATACCATCGATATTAAGCTACTTTGCTTCAGTGTCTCGCGCAATTACTTAATTTGATTAACGAAAAGATATTATACAGAAAAGACGAATGTAAGCATTAATATAAACGTTTACATTAGCCACTCGAGGTGTGGTATCATTAAAGACGTTACTTTTCCAAAAGGTAATTGTAGAGCGTAAAGCGAAAAAAAACTCTTCGAAAATACACATTCGAATAGTAATATGTTTAACGACATCACGCACCAAGTAACGAATGCAATAATTTAGATCGATGCTTGCAAACATTTCTACCTCTTAATTACTTACTCAAAAGGAATAACTGGGGTTAATCAAATTAAATAGATACGTATCCTCGATCTCAACGATCCTGGACACGTATCCATCGAATTCGATTAATCGCCACTTATCAGCGTCGCCTTTATCGTCGTCCATCCGTTCCTCTTTCGAGAATAACGGTGTATAATAATTAGCGGCATAATTATCATCGCCATTAGCGGCGGATCGTGAGTAACGGTAAGTACGCAACGTTCGGCTCGTAAACGGGACGACGCAAAACTTCGATCGGAGGCAAGAAACGCGGCGAAGGTGATTAAGCCTTCGAGTCCATAGTGCGAGGAAAGGAGTGTGAGCGTGGACCTATGCAAAACCAATTACGCAATCGCGGACATTGCTACCGCGCCAATGTCCCCTTAAGCCTTTCACTCTCACCAAGAAATTTCACCTCACTTCGACCAACGCCTCCTTTCCTCCCCCCTCGCTGTTCCTCGCTCGTCGATTTGTGCGACGGAAATCGAAATCGCGGATAAAAGTACGAGGTGCGCCCGCGAAAGCCGAGGATGCTAAAGTAGGAAATGAAGAGCCACGGTGGTATAGCGGATAGAGGCTCGGACTTCCACACGGAAGATCCAGCTTCCAATCTCGCCCATCACCGATGGTTCTTTCCATGCGATGTGTATGCTATAGCTCTGCTGGTTCGGAAGCCATCTTGTGCAATAGGTCCTAGGCTAAATGATCTTAGCAGTCGGAGTTGAAAATGATAAAAAAAAAAAGGAGCTACGGTGGTGTGGTGGATAGAGGCTCAGACTACCACGCGGAAGATCCAGGTTCCAATCCTGCCCATCATCGATGGTTCTTTCCATGCGATGTGTATACTATAGCTCTGGTGGTTCGGAAGCCACTTTATGCAATAGATCCTGGACCAAATGATCTTAGCAATCGGAGTCGAGAATGACAAAAAAAAAACAGTAGGTCCTAGAGCAAATGACCTTAGCAGTTGGTGCCGAAAAATTAATTCTAAAAAATGCTAAAAAAAAAGTATGAGATACAAGTGGAAAAAGAGTGAGAAAAAGTGGAAAATGAGCACAAACGAGAGAGAATGATTCTTGCGATTGAAAAGTGAATAACCGTGCAGCGCACTTATGGGAACAAACTCGATACCGGCGCGATGCAAACGACACTGACGTTCTTCCATAGCTATGCGCGAGGCTTGACGAAACCAGTTTGTAATCTCGTGGCATATATCCTTACCGAGGATACGTAATAAATATGAGACAATGTACGCGTAACTCTCCACGTGAAAGCTTCCTTCGCTATTCTGGAGTGTGAACTTTGCGCAAGGGCCCGTTCTATTGGCCGATGAATAAATGTATAATAGAGGATACGTCTTCTATCAGAATGTATCCATGGTTGCACGTTTAACCCAAATTCACGAAGATTGGACAATGTTGTTAAACGAGAATAAACAACATCAATGAACACGATAACCTTTCTCGCATAAACTCATTCGAGAGATCGAAGGAGAAATACATCCCGTTTCGTTCGTAAACTTCCAGGTAGATAAATCTTTCCTCTCAATTATTACGAAAAGAGCTGCATCGAAAATACCGGCGATACTTCACGACGCGCTCGATATTAAACCCTGCACACGTGTTACATTCGGTATCGAATTCCCCGGATGCAAATCGAGGCGCGAGGGAAATGACAGGATCGAGAAATCAGCGAGTCCACGTGCGCCGGACGAATGCTAAACGCTCCTGGAAACATTGGCCGATTCCGGTTTCTTATCGCGTAAGGAATCGAAAATTGTTTTATAATTATATATGGAGTATTATATAATGAATATTACATTGTATTGCATAATTATATATGGAGATGAAGTTTATATACCGTTTATGGGGAGTTTGTGAGAGGGAAGGAGAAGCGTTTATAGATTATGTTATTTATATATGTATATATATAATACACATAACCGAACTTATAAACAGGTCTCTTTGAATTATTATTATTATTATTGAATTACTGAATTACAATACAATTTTTGATTTCCCACTATGTAATTAAGGTTACCTGATTTTTTTTTTTTAATATAATATATATGTAAAAGTAGTTGATTAGCAAAAGGGTGAATTTCATTTGAAAAACCTGCACATCGCATGCATGAATATTCGCGCACACACGCGAGTGCGTTGCCCTCGCGCAAAAGACACTCCTCCTCCTCCTTCTACTTCTTTTACTTCTGCTCCTTCATTCTCCTCATCCTCCTTTTCTCTCGCTTCCGCAGTTTTGACTTTAAACGATCTCTCCCGCAGTTTCGATTTCCCCGGAATCCCCTGAATTCTCCGACCATCTCTCCTACTATTTATTTCAGCCAGCTTTCCGCGAGGATTTAACGGTATTAGCACTCTGCCGTCAGATGTTTTTCCCCGGGCATCCGCCTCTTACCACCGACGCGCTTTTTATCTGTTTTAAATAAAATACGCCCCCGCGATTCTCGTTATTTGATGTAACGACTTGGGGACGCAGGCTGGAGCGCTGGATGATGCCTTGCGTGCTGATCGTTAGGAAACTTGGATATAATCGAGGGATTGAAACCTTTCGATCGTCTGTTTTCACAAAAGCTGTTAGGTGATTGGAGTTAAAGAGCTGATATTTTCATTGTATTTATCGTTAGAGAGACAGCGAAAGACTTAGTAAGAAACACATGAGATCGGGAACAGCATCCTTGTAGAAGTAGGTCGGATGATAATTGATCGAATAACATAAAAATTATATAACACGCGAGGTACACGCTAACCGAAGTTCAACCTTAAGAAACGCTCGGGAACACTTGGAACGCTCCAAGATGCGAAAGAATAAACCACGCATGTCTGGGAAGTGACCAAAGAGCATTCGAGGTACAAGGTGGCTCATTGTAGAGCTACAGTGATGTAGTGTACAGAAGCTCCGACTTCCACGCGGAAGACCTGGGTTCGAATCCCACCCATCGCTGCTGGCTTTTTCACGTGATACGTAAACTCATGGTTCGGAAACCACCTTAAACGGTAGATCCTAAACCAAATGATCCTAGCAGTCGACGCCAAAAATAAATAAAGAAGAGGAAAAAAAATATTTAGAAAAATATTAATATATTATATTAAAAAAAAAAATAAATTAAAGATGGCTCGTTTAATTAAGCGGACGATCAGAGACGCGGAACATCCTTCAGGCGCGTGGATGAACCGTTAAGAAATCCGGTCCCGCAGAAACTCCCGGATCGGCCTTCGAAAACGTCAGCAAGCTTCAAATTTCCATCGAAAGCGCACGATACGTGACGCGTGTCGCGACGTTAAAGGATCCGCGCAGCGACATTAACGATTTTCAACGACGACGTCGACGGCCAAAAAGGGATCTTCCTGCCTCGCTTACGTGTCGGGCCGTGCGCCCTGGGTTACGAAACGGGAGCGCGGGAGGGAAGAGGTGGAAAGGGCGAAGGGATTATCGTCGACGTGTCTCGCATTTACTCCGGGCTATTTCGCGAAATTAGAAACTCGTGGAGTATTCGATGAAACGAAACTACGAAGGATTCCGCGGCCGGGACTAATTTCGTTTGAATACGCGGGCACGTAGAGGCCCGCGGAAATTTAATGCGACGGGAAAGACGTTCGCCCCGCCGTGGTTATGGCGTTAAATGGCCCCTCGCGGCGTTAATCACTTCCGACTGCTTTGAAAACGCCCAAAACCCGACCCAGACGTTCTGCCGCATTTTTGTTCGACTACCCGTGCTGTTAATCCAATGTAATGCGCGTTTTTGGCTGTATTTTAATATTAGGAAGTATCGAATAGTACACTGCGATGGAGAGAGAAAGAGGAATGCGCGTATTAGCAAGAAAGGAACGCGATTTAAGATCATCATTTGATTTACTTTGATTTACAATGACCCGCTGATATGCGTGAATGGAGCGTTGTCCAAAAACTGTGGTGCGTTATAGAGGTTTAAATCATTGAGCAGCACGTTTCTGTACCACGAATTGGGTTAAACTCGTTAAATTAGTAGAGATTGAATTTTTTAGATTCATACCTTTGGCGTTAATTAACCCGTCCTATCCAACAAGGAGAGATCTTTTACCGACTAGTTAATTCAATCTCTGTTCTTCATAAGGGGGCATGAATTAACTCGCGATGGAAAGGAAGCAATAGTGGAAACTTAGAGGTATCCGTTTTATTCGAACAAAATATGCCTCCAAATAATTCCTTCGTCTTCTCATCGCGATTCGCTGTCCCGACAATCGTATTTTGCCCAATCCACGAATTCTGTCGTCTTTCTTGTCGACGGTAAAACTAGCTTCTGCGGGGGAACAATGGAAAAGGAGGGTGATTAAAACGAGGCAAAGGATCTCGGATCGATCCTACCCCCGATATTGACGTCCAACTAACGTCCATTCTTCTCGAGCGCCGAACTGTTTGACGCTTAATCGCGTTTCGCAGCAAACCAGAACAAATATCCGATAGATATCTTTACACTCGACGGGACAATGACGGGCATTATTCGTACACGACGTGCGGATTTCGCAACGTCTTACGAGGATATAACTCTTGCCAAAACTATTCTGCCCATAAAGATCAAACTCCAGGTATAAAAACGAAGAACCCACCGACTAACACGCACGTTACGCATACGCTACAACAAAACTCGTAAGATTCTTCGCACCTTCGAATGTTCGTTCAAAGCCTCGAATAGGAATTCCATCGAAAGTACACCACCATCAAAAATCAAGCTCTATATTAAAAAAAAAAAACTACCGACCAATACGCACGTTACACACACGTTGCAACAAAACCGAACAAATCCTCCGCTTCTTCCAACGTTCGTTCAAAGCCTCGAACATGAATTCTACCAAAACTACTCTACCCAGAAAAAACCAATTCCACGTTTAAAAAAGAATGAAACGAACCAACAACTAACACGCATGTCACGAATATATTATCACAAAATTCCTCGAACAAAAAACCTAAAAAATCCTCCGTCCCTTATTTCTTCCTTATTCCCTTCCTGGAAGAAAAAAGGGTTCGCGAGGGAGGTTCGAGGAAACCGAGCGGGTATCCAAGGGTCAAAGGACCGGGTAGCGGAGGAAAATAATCGAGGAGCAGGAAAAGGGTCGAGAATGAGGTAGAGGAGGCGAGGAAAGCGATCAGGAGAGAGAAAGAAAGAGAGAAAGAGAGAGAGGCTTACCTTCATGTCAGGAGTGCGCGTGCCACGGACCGTTGAGAAACGGAGTTGAGCAACTGACGCTGTCCGGCAGGCCGATCAGCTGTTTTATACCCGACCGATTGCCGAGGCCCCGAATTCGACCAGCCAGGACTTTCCGTCTCCTTCTCGCGGCCCCGTCGTCCTGCGAGCCTCTCCTTCGCGCACCTTGGCGCCTTGCTCGGACTCCAGAGGCGAGGATCGACGCGATGCCCGGCGGAAGACAAACGGAGGAAGGTGGGAGGGCGCGAAAGGTGCAAAGGTAAAACGTTACGGCTGCACGAATTCCGAGAATCGGCGGGGAATCGCGACTAGGCGGCGTCATGGAATTCGACAATACTCGCATTATTGCACATATATGCTTTATGCATCGACTGTCTATCGTACTGATTATAAGTATTATTATTATCAATGTTTATTATAAGTTGTTTTATAGTAATAGTAATATAAGGTATTATGTGTTACGAGTATTGTTTGGTTATTTTTTTATAAGTCGTGTGCCATGTACCAAAGGGCGCCAGCTCGTAAATAAACTAATATAATACGTATTAAGGTATTAAAAAATGGTATGTTCACACCCAGCATAGGATTGGATTGCATACGCTCGGTGAGAGAACACTATTTTTGTATTGTTATACACGAGCGAGGATTTTATGAGTTGACACGTCTCATTAATGTTAAGATATGACGCTGGTCGGAACCGGCCTTAAACGGTAGGTCCTAAGCTAAATAACCTTAGAGGTCGGTGCCAAAAATGAATTGAAAAAAAAAAGCTGTCATTAGACCACTTACAGAATATTTATTTTACAGAATATTTATCATCCGTATACCTATAAACGACAGTGTACCTCGCACTACCTCATTATCTCCTTCAATATCAAAAAAACACCAAATACATCGTCGCGTCCATGTCAAAGTTTCTCGCAGAAATTGAACTCACGAATGCCACGCATTTTCTTAAAACGATCGCCAAGATTGCTCTCATGATTTCCCAACGCGCTATTTACAACCGTTCCTTCGCTTTTCCGAATACTTCTGAATAATTTCGGATGAGAGCGAATCGGCGGAGAATCGGTGCTGGGCGGCGTCATCGAATTCGACGAGGAGATTCCACGTCCGCAACCCGAAAACCGCCGGGTCCGCACGGAAATTCTCGCCCCGGAGTACGCTATTTGCGATGGACGTATTATAATATTTGGCCACGTTACTCGGCGTAACTCTGTACCGCCGGCACTGCGCAAATACGGCACTGGTGTAACGCGAACGGAGTTCGTTTATCTCTGGGAAACGAACGGCGCGGTGACGGCTCCAGAATTCGACCTGGCGGCGGCTTTGGTTTAATAAAGGGACCAAAGAGGGATTAAAGAGGTATAATCGGTTTTTTTTTTTTACAGTGGTACCGTGGTCGGTCCGCGCTTTTGTTTATTCCACGGGACAAACGAACCATTTGCCAATTGGTACACGCGGCGAGATCGTCAAAGGCGCCGAATTTTGTTTTACAAATGGTCCTTCACCAAAATAAAATGTTTGCGCGAAATGTATTCACTCGATATCATCGTGGGGGATTTATTTGTAATTATACGAGGAGTCGTATTTGAAATATGCACGGATGATGCGGCCTGGTATTATTGTATAATTTATCATTCGCACCTCTCGATCGCTACATTCAAGGCTACGCCGAATGATTGATCGTCCATCCAGGTCGCACGTCCACTACGATCAGCGTTAGAACCGTAGAAAAATCCGTGACCAGTGTACACTGTAAAAAGATATTTCCGACGCTCAAAACGAGTCACATTTCTCCATACATACGCACGACCATGCTGGAGTATAGATCGAACGCTTAAGATGCAAATGAAAATCCCATGCTTAACAAGTTAAACCTACATACATCTCCTTGAGGAATACGTAACGCTGAAAACTGTATTCTAACGCGCCGAGACGGATGACGCTTCCCGAGGAAAGAAGATGTTAAAATATCCACGATTTCCAAAGCGCACGATGTCTCAAAAGGCACGGACGAGGGAACACTCCTTTCCCTGGCATTTGTCGGGCAGGAGAGAAAAAAAAAAAGAAGGAAAAGCGAGGAACCTCCTGTTCCTTGGCAGACAAACGGCTAATGCGCAATAGAAAAGCGAGAGGGGTCGCGCGAGGACGGGAATTTATTACGGGCCGAATTACGAGGGGTACAAGAATTTTGGAAATTACATTAAAGGATCCCGCCGCGCGTACAGCGCCAAATTTACATTCTCACGATATTTCCCAGGGTCAGCTCCTCCTCCCGTAGAGGAGCTCGTTAGCGGGATTCGGTGGAAATCTCGAAAATAATATTTGGTCGACGTTAACTTAACGAAATGCCTCGTAGCTCGTTAACCCTTCTGCTGCGCGAAAGAAGATTCTTTCCGCCTCCTGTTCCTGGAGCAAGGCGGACACTCGACCGGACGAATGCTCCGCCGAATTTACTGGCCGAGTTGTACGACTTTCGCCGGTTGCCTTAGCGCTTCGAAGGCCCGTCAGGGATTTACATGAAATTGCTCCTTCGACGCTCGAGATCTCATTAACTGGAAGGTTTTCTCGCCATTACCGGCTAAGAACAATGAGTTTTCACGACACACGCTACGATCGACGTTTTGTCTACCGTCACGCCTATGAGCGCTTTGCACTTTCATAGGCCATCGTGCATTACAGACGTACACTGCGGGCCAAAAGTTTATACACGCTCCCTGGTTTGCGTAACTATAATATATTGTTGAAGTATTTTGCACGTAGAGATTTCTTAATGTATGAATCGTGGGGTTGTGCGTATGTCGTGATGTTATTCGAGCACATTAGGAATGGTTATTGAAGCACTGATATTGGTGTAATTGCTTAATGATACATTGATAGGCTCTTGAGGGATACCAGTTCAATGTTGTTGCTTGTGCATGATAATGTATATGCGCATTGGTCGGATTCGCGTTGGTGGGCCATTAAAGATCACGTTTTCTTATACTAGCTCATTGTCAGCTTTAGTATTGAAGGAGACAAAAGACATTGTCGTGTCCACATCGAAGTTTATTATGGAAATTGATACGGCCATCAATTTTTTAAAATTTTTTTATTCTAAAATTATTAGATATATATATAAAAAAAAAAAATTATTAGATATATATAAAACTAAATATTCTAAAATTTCTTAAAAATTTTTTTATTCTTTTATATTTACAGAGATGTATCACATTCGATTAATATTTTTTTCGTGCTATGCATTCCATATATCTGATAATTTAGGGTTGTTCATGACCAATGTATACTGGATTAATAGTCCGATAGAATTAAATGAACGGAGGAACTTTTCTTGAATTGTGAAACCGTAATTGTTGTTCGTCTGGTTCCATCGGTAAGGCAAGCAAATACGTATATAGTATTAACCGTGAATAACCACGTACTCACGTACGCTCTCCTCTCTAAATCTGAAACCTTGTTATTGGAGAATTGGGGGGGGATTCCGCGATAAATCTTGCTGCGAAATGGAAAATAGAATACCTTTCGATCATAACAATGGATTCGTGTAAAAAATATCAGTACTCTCAGACGTTTTAATAATTCATGACGCTCAAGGTATTCATCTCGTAACATATTTTCAAAGATATCACACCCTTCGTCCGTAATATCTAGATCGATGTGTTGTTGAAAACTCGGTATTATAGCACCACGAAAATAATAATTTTCAAGGAGAAATTCTCTTCGTCAACTCGCGTATTTTGTGTGATCCCAAAATAAGGATCGTGGCTGTGAATGAAATAAAATAAACAAAAATCCTGTGTGATTCGTGTACAGAATATTGATTACAAAACATAAGCGAAAAAGGGCTACGATTTTCTGGTATATTCGAAATTGAACCGCAGAAGGTTAAGGGAATTAGCCTAGTGGCTGGTCAAAGAACAATATGGTCTGAGGTACGTAAACAGAAAAATATTTTGTTCGTTAAAATGAGAAACATTGAGCAAATTGCTTTATTTAATTACGATGTTTTACATCATTTTCGATACGAATGTTACACTATACAGACCATACCTATTTTAGAAACCATATTTCAACGTTAATTTGTACAAATGTACCCATTCAATCACGTTCCAGTTTCTTAGGAAAATAACTCGAGCTTGCCGTCCTTTTAACGATATTTTGTAACTTAAAAGGTAGAAAATCGCTTATTTAAAAATATAATGAGAAGGGAATGAATGTATAACTCCATTTAGGCAATAGAATGTTTCCTTTATCTGTAATATCTCTTTCAAACGTATGCTGAAAGGCACGTTTGCGAAATGCACGGCTTCAAAAATGTCCTTTTTTCAAATGTTTTTTTTTTAAATGTCTTGCTCGCAGTGATTTTTGTGGTTAAATTTAACGAGTCCAAAAAAGTGGCAGATACTTCTTTGGTTACAACGAAAACGTAATGAATACAAACATTCTGAATACCGGCGAATGCCCTGAATAATTGCAATTTCTGTTCTAAATACATACTAGAAAAATCTACCTGCATAACTGTCCTATCGCGTCCTACTTCCTTAACAAGGTAATTTTCCTCGTCGACATTTCCATGGATGAATAAAGCACTTCCGGTTTCATTAAAAATTCTCCACTAAAATTATACGCACGCGTAAACGTTTTTAAACGAATTAGATTTCCCAACAAACCCATCACTTCGTTCGCTTAATTATTGCCTTGTCTTACGGTATACCGTGAGTCTATAGATTAATTTAATCGCATAAATTTAACGGGATATGAATAAAGAAATAATAATTAGCCAATAATACGATTCGCACTTTGAAGTATGAGGAATCATTGCGTAAGTCGGAACTAATCTCGCGAACGACCGATGAAACATGGCCTTCCACTATTTTTTTTTTTTTTCTGAATAATCCAATAATCAACCAAACGCAAAGACAGATTTTGTCTGCCAAAAAAAGGGGAAAAAAAACATTTTGTGCCTTTTGACGAGCACCAAAGCACGTCATTCGATCTCCTTATATTGTACGAGCTCCTGATTATTCCGTGAAATAAAAAAGCGGTAGATTGTAAACGCAAATGAGCGTGATATTCAATCCTCATTAATATTATTCATATTAATCCTAATCATTTCCTACGAGTAATGTCAGCGGTAAAGAAAAATGGCAAGAGATGAACCTTCAGGCGTATAATAATACCAGTTTCTGTTTCAAATAGCGATTGTCAGTTCTTCTCGGGACCTTGGATTTACAACTACCCATCCTTTTCTTCCAAATGTCCGGCCAATTCTACTCACATAGTCGAAACAAATGACATCTAGCTACACCTGTACGCTTCATAAAAGGAGTGCAACACAAAAAAAAAACAAAAATTACACAAACCTAGTTTGAATTCCGAACATAACTTCTGGTTTTTCCATGTGTGACGTATACCGCAGCTCTGATGGTTCCGAACCCACCTTAAACAGTAAGTCCCAGACCAAATGACCTTAGCGGTCGATGCCAAAAATGAATTAAAAAAAAAAAAACTTCACGAAAAGTCCAATAAAAACATTCTGCCACGATATTCAGCGTATAACCCAAAGGCGTAAACAGGAGCGAATAAATATTCTCGAGCAAAGAGGGTGCGCTAGGCGGCGATGACGAGCTCCGTCGAGCTAATCGTCAACGATAAAAAAACGCCACGTTCCTCCAAATACGCGCCAGTGGTCGATGCTTGAACCCGCGTTTAGCATAAATCACCGTTAAGGACACGCTTTAGAGGTGGAATCAAAAATCGTGCCCGGTCGCCGTTCATCCGCATTGAGCCGGTCGAGAAAAAAAGAGGAAAGAGGAAGGAGAAAGGGAGAAAAGAGTATAGCGAAAAAGGCAAATTCCAAAAACCACCGGGACAAGTCCCGGAGTTTTTGGCGCCGGATAAACCGTCCGCCTCGTAATTCATTTTTCCACCTTGTTTTGCGCCTCCCATCGCCTTGTTTTGGCGCACCTAGCGCCGCGACGTGGCTTTGAATTTCTACGCGGAATATTCCATGCAAAATCCTGACGCGCGGCGTGTCCTCGTTCGCTTTGAATTCCTCGTAACTTCACTCACGAGAACACCCTCGCGAGAGAGACCCCGATGGGCGGCCGTCCTCCTCGAAAGTCCGTAGCCGCGTTAAAATTTTTCTCCTCGGTCTGACTCCGTGGGCCTCTGTCTAGCGCAGACGTACTTTACCCCTCCCCCCCTTTTTTTTCTCCCTTTTCTCCCCTTTGCGGCCCACGTACATATGCTCGCAGCGTTGCGCGCGCCGCAAGATAGTGCGCTATGCCTTGCAATGTAATAGTGGGAAAAAATAGAAGCCAAGTGTATCCGGGCGTTTATTTAAAAATTAGCGCGGACTTTATGGGAGGCGGAAAAGAGCTCGGCGTGCCGCAGGATAGTGCGGGTATCGCGCGACGCGATGATTTAGAGGATAAAATTAAGGAGCCGAGTTTATTTGAGCTTTCCTTTAAATGTTAACGTAGATATCGTGGGCGGGAAAACTTGGCGAGCTGCGAACGTAATTCAGGGTAGCTCGTGGTATAATAATTTCGAGAACACAACTCGAAGCACGAGGTGTGCCCGAGGGTTTATTTCGGAATGAATACAAATATCGTGGACCAGGGATAAAAGCTTAGCGGGCCACGAGTCGAGCATGGCTGCTCAAGCCGGACGCTTTCGCGTATTATCGCGCCTGCTATCCGCGTCGGATAGTACGCGCGAGGTGCCGATTTCCATCGAAAGTCTATCGTCGCATATTTGTGACACGCTGGAAAGGCAGAATTTACATCCAGCATTGCCAGATCTTAATCGTACATGAGTAGAAATAGACGATGTTGTACTGTCACTGTGTACCAATTAAATGATTCTAATGGTCATATGGAGCTTGAATATTCGGTTGGTTAAATCGACTATTTTTGCGTGGAACAATAATATTTTGTCCGTCCATTATGAGGACGATTATTAAAAATGGTTACTAAATTCTAAATTTTATTTGTTTTATTTATTTTATCGTTATTTTATTTATTACATTTATAATAATTTCTCATACGGCAAGTGGACAAAATATTGTTATCCCGCACAAAAATGGTCGATTAGCATAAGCTATATTAGTTAATCTGCAGCTCACTAGTTCGCTCGTTCACTACCTCAGTTGCTCACTAGTTTACTCATTCACTCGTTCCCTGGCTCACTCGCGAACTCGCTTACTCGCTCGCTCACCTAAAAAAATTAAAATAAGTGGGCGGATACGCTTGCTACGACCGCTAGAACCATTTACTTGTCATTTGGTAGAAATTCGCAAAATAACGCACGTGGTTGGGATTTCCCATCCTCGACGTGGTAGCGAGCGTGTTAACGCGCTTACAGTCGACATCGTGATCAATTCGCACCTCGCGACACGTAATGACGTTAATTTATGCAAATCAACAGCGGAGCCGAACGGTGCCCGACCATTTATCTCCGCGCGTACCGTATCTTTCGGCCTACCGAGAGCTCTTAGCATTAGATACTTCCCAGATAAGGCCTTCTGGGAAAAGAATATACACGTGTCTTAAATTTAAGAATTACTCTTTCAACTCTTCATTGAAATATAAAGCCATCCGCTGTACAGAGGTGGAAAGTAATCGATACGTTTCTTTTTCGATTTTCGCGCCAAAACTCGGCGCCAGATGGGCGAATAATCGGCAATCAGGCCGATGGCGATGGATTTGGCAAGGAAATTATCGAAGGACGAGCCGCTAAGCACCGGCCGAGTCGGAGGATCGATAGGGAGTCGTTGGCGGAGCCGCTTTTGCCCGACCGATTAAAACTGTACCTTCGAAGTAGAAGGACCAGTGTCCTAATTTTACAATCGCGAGCTGCGCTCGTCGTTCAAATAAACTCTATCGATTCCGTTAATAAAACAAGGGCCAACCCTCCGCCCTTTTTAATCCCTCGAATTAAATTTCAAGAGTGTAGCAGCCCATATCATATAATATCCAATATTATAAAGCCAATGCACACGTTAAACCCTTCGAATTCTACCCTTTTTAAACAAATTTTTATTATGTTCTCTCGATCTCATCCGTTAATTACGGAGAATAATAGAACAAAATATTAAAAACACGGGGCATATATAAAATCGAGGCAAATATATCATTTATTCAGTAACGCTCACGCAAACGTGAAACCAAACCTATCAAATATCCCAGCCTCACCTCCGATCCTCCCCTATCCCCATACAAAATTCAAAAAAAAAAAAACAATGCAAAACAAAAAATACACCGCATCCATAATTTCCTTATAAAACGAAAGAAACTTTTCGAACGACCCAGTACTGTCCAACGCAAGAAAGAGGAATCCCTCCCAATAAAACGCGCTGTTCCCGGACGGCTCGCAAAACGGACACCTCCTGCTTCCAAGGTACGGAGATAATCCTCGGCGAATCCGATGTCCTCCCCCGGAAGCCACTCATTGTCCCCAGTCCCGCTCCCGTAACTGCGGTCGCAGGGAATTGGGCTCTCGTTACATATGCGCGATGCATCCGAACTTTGGCCGGAGGCCGTCATTATCGCCACGATTATGCATATTCAAATAAGCAATCAACAGCATTGAGACGATAGCAAGGAGGAGGGCGAGGAGGAGGAGGAGGGCTCGAAGGGGGAGCGAGGCTCGTGGTAGACCGAAACGGAGATTCGCCCGTGCCGTCCTCACGACGATACGCCCGGCACGCGGAAAACTTGCTCGGTTAATGCGAGATTAACCTGTCATTTGCAAATCAGACACGATTTCTCCGCTTAGGCGGCCTCGCGGTACGTGAGGCCATTGTGGGATATCTGCGAGGAGAGGAGAGAGAGGGAGGGACTCGGCCGAGATGCAAGCTAGGAGGATTATGCTTTTTTCCTCTTTCGACCCCGCTCCTTGGAATACGAGCAGTTCGACGTGGCCTCCTCTGGAAAGTGCTTCTCGCCTGGATCCTCGATATGTCGGCGACTTTCGGGAAGTCGACGGAGATCTGCGGGGGATGTTGTCTTTGATTGACTTTTTGTACCTCCTTGGACGTTTGCTGTAACCTCCGAAGATTCGTGAAAACGAGGTTTACGTTTAGGGATATAGAAATGGAGAGTCGTGCAGAGCTTCATTCGAGAAGATTTCGAAGGTCTCGCAAGGGGTGCATGGAACCTCGTGAAAAATTTTATTACGATTATACTTTACTTATATCGCCCGTCTTCTATTTGGGTTGACGTTGCATCATTCTGTTGTAAAGTTCGTGATTTGATTAAGACAAGCTCGATCGTATGGAATGGAAGACTAATTTATAGTAGAAGGAACCGCAATATAACGTAAAGTTAATAAAAAGAAACGACGGATACTCGTTTTTGCTTTTCGTGCCTTACATAATGTATCGCAATATTTTTATCCCATCCTCTTAACGGGCCAGAGACCAGATCTGGTCCGTTAAATCAACTCGAGAGCCTCGCGATCTGCATCGATGCGCGCACGTGCAAAAATTAAATTCTCGGAGTAATTTCGTACCTTATTATTCCACTCGGCTGGAACACCGAGCTAAGCTCGCACCGCATGACTTAAACCAAAACGCATATTCCGCCCTAAATCTCACTGGCGCAAGATGTTGCGCGTTTTATCTCATAATGCAACGATTACGCGATTTATATCGCATCGCTTGTTCTTTGCGTATATCGAGTCAAACCAGTATGGAAGCTTGTTTCTACTCCTGCAAACTTCCGACCGTTTTTCAATTCTGCACAGTTGCGCCTGAATATTCTATAAAGCTAAATGTCGAATCCTGTCCATAATAAGTGAAAAGGAAATGTCGGCCGATCGGGGTTAATGTCACGAGTGCCTGGTAAACCGTCGACGCTATGCGCAGACACTTAATGTAGCGCGAGATATACCGAAATGTCTGTTATTCATCCTGGCGGAGGCTCAGGGGTCGAGGCTGGTCCGCTAAATTAACCCGCGAGGCTCCTTGCAAATTACACTGTTGGCGCAAAGAGGAAAATGATGTTTTATAATAAACTTTAGAGCCTTATTTCGCCAAAACCGCTGGAATCGATGCGTACGTGTATAATGGTATAGTACTGATTAATAAATAACATAGGACATTTATTATTTATAATTTATACTATAGGTGTACTTTCGTGATAATGTTTCTACGGTCGATCACACATAGCGATAAATTTATTTATAACGTTTAATACCGATCGAGTGAAATATCTGAAATTACTTTATGCAGCCGTTACGATCCAAAAACCATGCCTCTAATTCGCAACTCGAATTTTAGGCTCGAAACGATCGAAGTACTTTTAGTACTATTCTTACGATAAGAAGACGCTTAGATACTCTATTGCACGACAGTTTTATACAGCGATATTCTTCTTTGATTTATTTCTAGAACGGATAAGGTTATATCGTGCTATTCAAACCGTGAGAATCATCGAGTTTGAAAAATCGTCCGGTTAAGACATCGTTTATCTATAACGTAGACTCGGTTATATCGGATTTCAGATTACCAGCTTGATTTATTTTCGATGTCGGTTGCAACGCTCGATTAATCTCGGTCGCACTGTTTAACGTGGACTTCCAACCACGGGGAAGCTACGATATAAAGTGCATGTCAGGTGGAAAAATTCGGAAAGAAACGACCGGGATTTGAACCTGAGTTTTAATGGTACAAGTCCGGACCGCGATCCAACGTACTGCGGTGCACCGAGCGTATTCGCAACGCGATATCGCGTAATGCGGCCTAATTTAAAATATAATAAATACACCCGCATTTCTATTTAAAGGGCTTCGCAAGGATCCGCGCTGGTAACGGTTATTCGCTAAACTCTCATAGAGGAAAAAGCTCCATAAAGTCGACAAAATAAAGCTTTTGAATAAATTTCGCGTATTAAAGTACTCCAGCCCGCGGAAGGATTAAAAAAACAAAAGACCTCCCTTTGTCCAGGCCGGTGTAGTTCGCGCCCAGGACTTTTTTTGAAATCCGCGCTTGCCACGGGATAAAAGTCTAAAACATTTCCCGTCCGCCGGCCATCGACGTAATATCGAAATCCCGCGTTGTTCCAGTCCGCGGTAAAATTCAGCGCGAGTTTCGCGCCACGGGGATGGAATTCTATTTACAAGGACGCGGGCTAAAGCGAAGATAAATTTATGGCGCGGAGAGAGTACACTCCCTCCGATGGCAGCGAGCTAATTTGGGTAATTAGAGTGAAAATTCATCGTCGCCTGCCGCACAACTCGTAAACGAGTCTTCGTCTCATCTTCGACTCGGTAGGAATATCTGTTTTACGGTGTGGAGTTGTTAACCCCACGCCCATCCCCTTTCAGTCGCCTCTTACGACAGCCAGAGGATATCGTGGCTCTATTCTACCCCTGTCCCCTCCGCCCCTCCACTCCCGCCCTCCTCTGCTCCTCTCCATCCCAACCCACGGGGGGTTTTGGTTCGACTAATACTTCATCCTCCCAGACACGCCGTTTATTCTCGGCCGCTTATTCACGATTTCCAATGGAACTTAAGATTATATTTGCCGGATTACTATCGACCACCATCGACTTCTGCGCGAGCTTTAACCGTGCAAGTGGAAAATATATTATCATATCCGCGATTCTCGGTGTTATTATATTTTCTGCGGCTCGAGTATCGCGATACAAAGATGAGAGATCGATGATCGCGCGGTTCATTGTTCCTATTTGCGTTCTACGGGGATCGAGGGATTGGATAAACCTTTTTCTTGCGCGATACACTAGCCGGTATCAAGTACGCATTTGTATATCCTCTACTTCGAACAGAATTCTAAATGATGTTGAATAGGCGGAAGAACGTTGTCTCGAGCTATATCGAATTGTATCCTGAACATCAAAGATGTCAAACCTTTAGAATCTTTGCAATGGCATTTTACGCGAGCAGCGACTTCTATTATTTTGAATAGAATCTCGAACTCAAGTAGCGAAACCGGAAGAATCCGACGGTTATCCTCTCAATCTTTACTGTAAGAATGAAATACAATTTATCCTTTCCAAAAAGTTCGTTCTCGAAGCTGCGACATAATACTTAACGATATACGTAATATATTCTCACGATCTTAAATAGCTATCTCCACGCATCGCAGTAGCACTGAAACACGAGCGATCGCGATTCGACGAAGTTTCGAACGTCATTCACTCCTCGTCGAGACGTTTAATCGCGCGCACTTGCCTTTGACTGGAATCGCGCGTTATACGTCAGACGCTCCCAGGAAGCCGAAAACGTTGTCTCCGCAAGGGGAAAGTATCGATTGACTCCTCCAAGACCGGACGAACAGCGCCGAAAAACGGGCTTCCATCTTCGTCAAGGCCGGCAGCTATGTCGAAAACGCTCGTTCGGCCAATTCGCATAATCCAGCTTCGTCACAAAGAGGAGAAGCCATTACGTTATACATGCATTTCCTGTTATTCGAACTCGCAAAACGCCGATCGACAAAGTCCCGAATTTTACATCCTACGAGCCAATATTTGGCCATCGTAGCCGAACGATCGACGGCCGTGGGCCGTATAATCGAAAACCGCCCGGCTCTACGAAGGTTCCCGGCCATAACCAGTTTTTGCGAGTAAAAAATCGCCAACGACGGATAAACAAGCTTCGTATCCTCTTTGGCGGGATGCGAATTTGCATCGAGGAATGGCACAGGACGGAGAGCTACCGCGAGATGATCGAGTGCGCCTCCCGTAATTTGCGTAACGCGCATAGACCGAGTGTCCTTCCCACGGACGACCCGCTCAACCTCGCGATCGAGGATAACCAAAGGTGTCCTCCGCGGATCCTGATCCTGAAGGATTCCGGGGCCTCCAATAAGGGAGAATATTACGGAGTCGAGCCGCGTAAACGCATAATCGGCGATTTTTCCTGCTTTATACCAGTTTCCAGGTTGTGTAAGGTCGGCGAGAGGGCGGATGCCGGGGGTGGCGAGGGGGGCGTGGCGGGGGGGCGGAAGACGAGTGGCCGTAGCAAGGGAGCTGAGCACGGAATATATAATGTTTTAATTTCGCGGAAAATCTGATGATGTAATTTCAGGAGTAGGGCGACGCCCAGCAATTGTTTCAGCCGGCTTTCACTCCTGCATTATTCATGAGCCCTTCCTTTTTTCCTCGTCTACGAGAGGACCGCCCAGCCTCTCTCCCTTCCTCCCGGCCCCTTCCTTCCTTCCTTCCACCCTTTCTTTCCTCTCTTTCCATCCCTGCCGTCGACGCGTCTTCCGACCGGCCCCTCCACCCTTCCACCCCTTCGAGCCCGTCTTCCTCCCTCCGGCCGCGGCTTACCCTTTGCTATAGGTATAAAGCTGGAAGTGCTCGTGGCAGGCGGCGTTGCCTGGCCCGCCATGAAACCTTCTGTCATTGCAGCCTTATTTTCTTCGCTTTTGCGGCCGAGAGCCTGCTTGGAGGCAGGGTATGAAGAAAGAGAAAGAGGAAGAGCGCGAGGGAGAGAGAGAGAGAGTGAGAGAGAGAGAGAGGAAGAGAGATAGGGAGAGAGAGAGAGCAAGAGAAAGAGGAGCGGAGGGAGGGCTGTTAAGAAAAATCGATCGGGGGAGGACCGTCGTAGGAGCGGAAAAACGATGCGAAATTTCGCTGCGGATTATGAAAACTGATGTCCCCCTTAAAACGTCCTCCGGGGATGAAAGAAGCGTAACTCTCCTGCGGGAACCTGCGAGGTCGCCGTCGGGATTAGCGTCGGCCTGCGGATATGCGAAATTAAGCGATCCACCGGGAGTTTTGATCGAATCCATTGGACGGTGTTAACGCTATCGGAGCCGTTAATACCGTGGGTCTGTAATTTCTTAGGAAAATTCACTAAATATCTGACGAGGCATTTTCCAGAAATTTCCATCGGCTTATCCCGATATGTGAACGATTAAATGGATCTATCCACTTTGCCCCTTCGTGCCTCTTTTTTTTTTTACTACGGATTTATGGCGGAGCTGGATATGTTGATATAGCGATTCTGTTAGCCCAGCATACATTCAAAGATGCGAAAGAGGGAGAAATGTGTTTTTTCGTAAAAATAAATTTGGTACTCCGCCCTTTTGAACGGTTATACATCGATCTTCTTTTCTTGTTTGCAAATTCCACTGGGAACGTATATCGTGCCAGTGTTGAACCGGTCGATTGTCGACTAAAAATTACGTTGTAACTTTTATAGTTTCAGTGCAAATACCGCATGATGCACGTTTTGCCAACGTACGTGAGTGGAATGCATTACATACATCGACTGACGATTTGAAATAATAAATCGCGTATGCGTATGGCATTTGTGACGGAATGAAGAGGAAGACATCGATCCGTTCGCTGCCGCCGTTCGTCTCGAAAATTGGCGTTTAAGAACGTCTAATTTTAGTAACGTCGTTCGATATAATGCACGTATGCGATTATGCAAACGAAGATGTTAGATGAGTCGATCGAGTATTCCAAATAACAAGTCACTCATATGCAAAGATATTCCGGTGCAAGCATCGATGCGTCACGCGTGCGATCCATTACGGCAACGCGTTTTGTCAATTTGCGCTTCGACTTAAATGCGCGGCCTTAAAACGCGTAAATAATGTCAAAGCTCGAAGATCCGTGCGCAACGCTTGGAAAAGCCTAGCATAAAGCCGATGGTATAAAAAATAATACGGACATATACCTTTATCTTTTATTTATAACAATATATTAATTGTATTTATAAAATAATAAATAAGACAATTTTGAATGTAAAATATAAATAAAAATAATTTATGAAAATAATGAATAAAAAATTCTATAATCAGAATCATCATATTATACTATCATAATATCTGGTGCGCTTAAAACGAGTAAGTTAAATCGCCGCACCGTGTAAAATACGAATAAAGAGCGGAACTAAAACTATGACTAAAATCTACAAAAAATCCAAGGATATCGAGATCATAAATCTAAACGCTTTCATTCTACTCCTCGATATTCTTAATTGTTCTTTCACACGGTCTTTTGCACGATTTCGAGGTGACTTGCTTTTTGATTACCTTTACTAGAATTAAACCATAGAAAAAAAAGAAAGGCAGTTTTTACGACCGTGTCCCCTCCAAATCGTGGAAAAAAAGATCGCGCAATTAATGAATTAAGCGTACTCATCGTACTATCGTGATTAAGTACTAATTCTTGCAAATTATCGAAGTACCTTCGAGGCAAACCGGGGGATGCCTCCGGGCTAAAGGAAGATTATCACCGATATGCCTGCACCGTAATATCGTAGCTTCCTGGCTCAGCCAATAAACCAAAATCTCCCAACACACGCTCTCCCTCGAGAATCGGAGAGTGTGCGAGGCCGAGCAGGAACACGACATCGTGTTTACTGCAGGGTTGATGTCGCGTGCGAAGTTGAAATGGTCCCGTGCACATAGAATATACAGGGTGAATAAAAAATACTCGAACAAAAGGTCCAGTCACCCCAATGTCCGATTTACTTTCCACACCAATTCTCTTTGTACGATTTAATTTATCACCTTGAGCTTTGCAGTTTTTTCGAATATTAATTTTATTGAATTCATAATTTAATGACCATTTCATTATTTGAGCCACACGTTAGTAGCGAAAATTATTATCGTTTCACGCAAGAATGTCGATGTGGCCGACTCAGATTCTAACTCCATGAGACTGGATGGGGAGTTAAAATATTACGTGTCTGAATAGATAGTTAGATCAAGAATCGGCGATTGTTCTTGAAACTGACAGCGAGCAAGGAGCTTAGGAGTGCATATACCAACGGACGCTCGAACAAACTTTAGAAGCGAGTTCTTCACACTAAAACTAGAAAAGAAATATCGTAAAAACATACGTCCGGAAACAGATGGTTTATGAGTTATTCACATGCAAAATGTCTGATGACATAAATTTACAACTGACGCATCGTCGATTACCAGGAAACGTCCTAAATGTTTTCCAGACACGTGGGCGCGTCGAAGCATCGACTTTCGTACCCTTTCAAAGACCTCTATACGATATCAAATCCTTTCGCGGGTTATAACACGTTGACGTCCATGATGTCTTAAAAATATCCGTACACGCGTAGAAGTGGAAAAGATTTTTAACGCTTCTTATAACTCAACTGTATGATATAAACGTATTCATCTGTAAATGTATTGGACTATTTCCATTGGAATAACTCGTTAATCGCGTATCTTCAGATATACGTTTATATAAAATGATATTTTATACCGACACCCTGTATACGAATCTAGATCTGTACATGATTAAGATGTCCCTCATCAAAAGTATCGAAATGGTACATATAGTGAAAGGAGCTCGTATCAGCATCCTGAAATAGAAACTCTACAGAGGGAAATGTCCCTATAAGACATTAATTAATTGCTCTCCAAACTGCTGGAGTAGCAGGATGCGCAAACTAGCAGTTGGATGCCGATGTCAAAGAAACACGGTGATTCACGGGAAGAACTGACTGCTAGAATCCTAGTTGCTTATCTCATCGCGCGATGTATCCCGGAGGATATTTGAGATTTGCCAAAACTTCCTATGCCTCTGTAGAGCGTGTATTCACGAATAAATATCGTATAATCATCTGCACATATTATGAGGAATAAAGCAGTTTACATAAAGAGATCCATGCACAATACCGCGTACATTGTAAAAAAAACGGTATATGGAAAAATACGCGTACTGTCATCTGCGCACAGTATTGGAAAAAAGTATTCCCAGAAAGGATGCTGACACTTATTCCAATATACTTCAGCCTGAAATTCAGTTTTCAGGATCTTGATAATGCTTCTATCGGTCTTCTCCATCGCGTGTACCGTTTTCAGAGCGTTCATCCGAGACACCCTGTACGTACGCCCCTATGTACACATATAGGATTCCTTTTAGGTCGTCGGTGCCGCGAGGATCCGCAAGCAACACCTGCGCGAGAATCAGCCGTGTCACTTGCCAACTCCCCTCCACCCTTCGCCCCTCATTACTTGTGTAAACACAAATTAGCGCCCCTTCTCGCGCCGCCACGTTTTCGCACTTTGCCCGCAAACTGCTGCGTATGCGTCAGCGAATCTAAGGGAATACCACGGCCGTTAAACGGCAGATAAACCAAGGAGCGGGTAATGTTTCTGGCGAACTATCAAAACTGCTATGATATGGAATTTTAATTGTCCCCTTTATTTGCCTCCTGTACATTGCGTTGTTTGTTCCTGCAAGCGTTGTCCCGTTTAACCGCGGACACGTATCGCGAGAAATTACTCCATCCTGGATCCTCGTCGCTGCGCTGCTGGAGAGGGGAAACCTGAAATTACGGTTGACCTTCGTGAATTTATTAAATTCACTTTAAAGGAGAGAGGACGATTTTAAAGTACTGTCAGATAGCAAATACAAGGAATAATCATGGCATTCAGAGATCTTGGTGGTTGCGAATTTCATCAGGAATGAATATGAGATTTAAAAGTAGACTAAGTTTAGCTAAGAGTTAGAGGCGATATAGACCTTTCGTAAGTGGCAGATGCTGGCAGTAGGATACTTCCGTTTTGAATCTGAAACAGATTTTTATCCGTTAATAAACTTGATCTAATGTACTACGAAGAGTACGGTGATCGAAGATTTCAAGTCAGATAGCAAATACTTTAAATAATCACGGCACTCAGAGATCTTGGTGATAGTAAAATTCATCATAGTTTGCGATCGGTTATGCGAAAGATGCGAATAAATATTCAAGATAGCATTACTCACCCCGACATTGATGCTGTCTTATTATTTGTAGATGCAACACCTGAAATTGAGTTTGTTCGTTAAAAACTGACTCGTGTATAATGACAAAGGTGAATAACGCGACGACTTAGTGTCAGATAGCAAATACGATGTATAATCATGGCAATCAGAAATCTTGGTGGTTAAAACTTCATCAGGTATGTGAGTTTTGTACGGTATCATCAATTTATGTATGAATAAATAAAAATCACCTAAGTGCTCGCATCCTTTGATCAGTAGCCTCGAGGTACTCCACCTGAAACGAGTGAAAACTTCTTATAAATACCAATCAATTATATGCCATGAAAACAGCAATGACTGTCATTCTCAGTTAGCAAATACTTGAACAAATCATAGCATTCATAGATCTTGGTGGTCAAAGAGTATCATCATGCATGAATATTCTCAAGTACGTAAAAATTAAACTAACAAAATACTCACCTTCTTTCACGGTGTTCTTCAACTGCCTCCTATATCCATCAAAACTAAAATATAATAGAGAAAAATTACAAAAATAACCACATATGTACAATACATGTTATCAATTTTGGATACAAAATACATTTTTATGACATTCTTTGTCAAAGTAGTACGCTTATAATAGCTCACCTTAAACTATACGTTGCGACAGAAAAATATTCTATACTTTATTATCCTGAAATAAATCAATAAGAAAAGAAGATTCTAAACACGTTTGCAGAGCAGAAGTGTTTTGCTTCCCAAAAATAAAAAAAATTCTAGTGAAGGAATAACTGATAGCACATCCATTAAATAATGGACAGCGATAACGTAACAAATTAAAAAAGAATGTGTTCAACAATTCTGCTAAACAGACGATCATCACGTGGCACAAATATATCATAACGTATGTTTATTGATGTACAGAAATTAATCAGCCTTTTTCGTTGTACGTGTCTTTTTAGCAGGTAAAGGCTTTTGAGACCGCAGAACAGCACTAGCGCGTCGTAATGCAACCTGCAGAAACAATTCCAAATTTTGAATTACCACAATATTGAATAATCTTAAAGGTAATTCAATTGAACTTGAAATAAACTAGCCATAATCAAATTCCTCTCTGATATATACTGTTAGATTATATACAAAATTCACACGAAATCACAAGAAATATTATTAAATAGAATTTATGAAAAACATGATATTATTTTAATTTTGCCAAACTACACCTTAAAAACAAGCTCTCAGAATGTAGTGAATATTACCTTTGTAAGGTCTACACGATATTTGTTTGCCTTAAGCAATGTCTTCAACTTATACAGAGAACGACGTGCTCCAGCCTTCATTGTACTCCTGACAATGGATTTTGCAGGCTTGTTGCCAGACTTTGCCTTTTTATAAACAACCGTGAATCCTTTTTTGTCTGGAGTATCAACAATGCCAACACTTTTACGATGGACCAAACCGGAATATCGGTAGCTGCTAAGATTCGTCAAATTGCTGGGTTCCTGTTATCACCATAAATCGTTTTGTGAAATGTATTCCAAATTTTGAAATTAAACAAAACCGTAAAGAACGTCTAAAAACTGTTAATTCAAGTAATATTCTATACATAAGATTTCTACCAACCGTGGAGAACGGCTTATTGATGTTGCGTTTCTTGAGAAGGAACGCATTATTATTGCGAATAATCATCCAGTTCAAATGCGACGACATGTTGGACACTCTGAAATAATTCGACATACCAATAAATTCCCATTTGATATGTAAGCATCAGTGAAAATTCTTTCAAGCTAACCTTAATTTTTTTAATTACAATGTACAACTTATTTGAAAAAATTTAATAGTACACAAATGCAAATATCTAAAACCAATAATTAGTTTTAATATATAAGTAAGATAATAATGAATAAAAAACAACGTGAAAATATAAAATAAAGGGTGAGGATAACTTACCACGTGCACTAACAACGACAGCCGACAGAAAAGGAACCCTCAAAATGGCGGACAATATGCTTGCAATACCATAAACGATGCAGAGAATCAAGAGTGAAGACTGCACGTCATTTTTTTGATCACACTGATCGTGGCTCCTACAGATGCAGCGCATTATCGCCGAAGGATTCTTATAATTATAAAATTAATTTCCTCTGAAAAGTTTTCAAAGAATCATAACATTATTACAACATAATTTTTTATTAAAATTTCTGCATACACAGTCTTGTATAAAAAATAAATTTATTTTCGCATTCACGTATCAAAGGGCAATTCATTAAACGTGGACAATACATCCTCCACTGTGAAATGAATTTTTTCCCTTTCGTCAATTTCTTTGTCAGTCTTTTGAAAATCTTGTGGAATATAAATCTTATCCTCTACTTGATAGAGTGGATCGTCCTTTGGTAAATCCTGCAACTCTGCCCAGCGCAAAGCTACTTCTTTGACCGTACATTTCCTGTACATCATACAATGTATATGTCGCATCTTTTCATATTTTATCCTCATGAAACCCAGCTTGGAGAGAACATATCTCCACGATTTCATGAATTTTGCATTTGCACCTACGTGCTTCGAATCTGGGCTGATCACGATCAGTACACCACCATTTTTGAGTAAATCATAGGCCTTTTTACAGCAGATAAATCTTTGTTTGGGGCATGGAAGGTATTCTAATAACAAAGAAAAGATCACAACATCAAACGATGTCTCGGGTAATTGTGACACCTCTTGCATGTTCTCAGAAAATATTTTATCTTTGCCAATATTAACGTTTAAAAAATCGCACTGTGAGACAATTCCCGGTACACCAATCAGATCCACTGCGGTAACGTCAAATAAATCCATTGTGCCTAATGGATTGTAACAACTACCTACATCCAGTACGATCACTTTCTCTCTAGGCTTTATTTCATCAGATGTCTCATCATACTGTATTCTTTCTTTACTGTTATCTTTATTCATTGCCAAATCACCATTGATTTTCTCCAAGATGGATAGTTCTCTATCGCAATACTTTTCTTTTCCACCATGAAAAAAGTAATCTTTACATTGAGATTTTATCCATTCCATTCTACAATGTGTTCCATTCTTGGCATCTACATTATGATTCGACCAAAACGTAGTTGCAAGTTTATGCATCGAAGTAGAATATTTCTGAAACAAAAAGGTATACAGAAATGCTAAACTATATGAATATAATTTTTTATGTCTATTTTTAACTGACAAATCAAATACGAAGTATTTTATTTGTCTAAATACAATGTAATACCTCTGTTACTATCAATACATTAAAACGCATTAGAAAAATAATGTACTACTTATATGTACCATCAATAACGCTCAATAACAAACCTGTAGTACATCTTTCTTTGCAACATGCCGCTCCCATGCAGCTTCAGTACCGTAATTCCGTGATTCTTCTCGTAACGTGGCATGAGCATTTTTAATAAGATCCGCTAATTGTTTGTGCTCCTCGGTGGCCATTTTGATATGTTGACCTGAAATCCATGCAAAGGATAAAGTACACACCTTCTCTTCAAAGAATCAAAGCAAAACAACAAAATAAAGACCTGCACTTTGCTACCCATAAATTATTCCATTCTGAAAGTAAACGCGCCTACCTACATATGTCATCCACAGACGTAAAAACTATGCAAAACATAAAATGCATACCTGTGTGGTAAAAATATAAAGCTAAAAGGACAAAGAACAACTCGAACTTTGATCCCGTTAAACGATCCAGGATACGCGAAAAGAGTTCTCCCGGTTCGCTTGCAATCTGATCACCGAAATTGCGCCTGCTATTATACGGTGTTCGTCGTCGACGGGCCTGAAATCCGTGCGATAGACAAAGCGCATGCTTGATCACGAAACGTGACAGGGCGAAGCGACGAGAAAACAACTCCCACCTTGTTTTTCACAGTCGTTGGTGCCCCGCAAACAATCCGGATCGGCTATGCCGATTCCTGCCCCGTGGCTTTAACTCGGATCTGACAACTTGGCACTTCACCACCGCATTACACGCATATGATCAAAACAATGGCGGGTTCCGCGCTAAGGCGATTAATGGCAGAGTACAAACGTGAGAATCAAGTTTTCACTATTGGGTTATAGAAATACATATTTTCTTCTTGTCCACGACTAACATTATCGACCCTCCGACATTTATCGTATTACCTCATGACGATGCACGTATTGTCGTATTACTTGCAGAATTAACCTTAAACCCACCAGAAGGCATTATTGCTGGCCCGATTAACGAGGAGAATTTCTTCGAATGGGAAGCACTGATCACGTATGTATCTCTGTGAACGACTGCGGTTAATTATCAATATTTTATGACCGCGTATTAATTTTGTACAGTAGCTATTCCATAAGGCTATATGGAAAGTATTTGGTATGAGAAAAGCTGCTACTGTTCGCTTATATCACCAATATACTTTTTATTATTGCTTCAATTAGATATTAACAATATTCGTGTTCACAGCGGACCAGAAGGAACATGTTTCGAGGGTGGCGTGTTCCCGGCAAAACTTATTTTTCCACCCGACTACCCGCTCAGCCCCCCAAAAATGCAATTTACGTGTGAGATATTCCATCCCAACAGTGAGTTTCATAATTGTTAAATAATATACAGAATCATAGAAAATGCCTCAAACTTTTTAAGCGTTATAATTAAGACTAAAAAAAATCTTTGTAGTTTATTCGGATGGCAGGGTATGCATAAGCATATTGCATGCTCCCGGAGATGATCCTATGGGTTACGAGAGTAGCGCGGAGAGGTGGAGTCCTGTACAAAGTGTAGAAAAAATATTGTTAAGCGTGGTAAGTATGTTGGCCGAGCCAAACGATGAAAGTGGCGCAAATGTGGATGCAGCAAAGATGTGGAGAGAGGATCGAACAGAATTTGAGAAAATAGCGCAGAAATTAGTGAGAAAAACTCTGGGCATTCCACCTTGAATCTTAAAGTTGATAAAGAGAATTAATGGCCATTACAGCTGTATCTTTTTGCTCATTTTAATGCAAGATGTATCATACATTGAATATCAATAAACTCTATTTAAGATTATGTCCATTGTATATGTCAGATTTTATAATAAGAGAATAATTATATATGTTAATTTAAAAAAATGTAATTTATTCTTAACATTGCAGTACAAACGTGAATAATCAATACAATTGCATTTGTTTATATTTAGATTATTGTTCATGGTAAAAAATCAATAAAGAGCAAGTTTTACGGCTTGCGCTCATCCCCTATAATTTACTTCAGTGCCTAGAAGGTACAATAATTACTAATTGTAATAATCGACATTCTGAGGTGTATGTGAGCAGATTTTTGGATACAGCCTCACGTTTTACGCGAAAATGTTTTTTTCTTTAACTTCGCTAAAAACAAGAATTTTCATTCGAAGATAAAATAATTTCGTGTAACAAAAATTTTAGTCTTCGAACTGGATTCAGGTTTATTTTATTCCTGCAGCATATAAAAAAAATTAATAAATTAACAGTACTATCGTATTGACAGCAAATAAAAAAAATTCATCAAATATTTCGATGTCAACTTCTGATTACATTTATAAATCCAGAGCAGTGGTTTCTTTAACAGAAAAAAAAGAATGTAAAGATATTTATTTCATGCTCCTTCACATCGCAGTATTCTTACAATAACGTTATCTTAAGATACGCAAACACCGATTTTCACTTTTAAATATTCCGAAGCATACCCCACTTTATACTAAGTATTTACAAAACTAAAAGTACTCCCAGCAACCTCTGATTATCGCGCATTCCCCACTTTTAGTAATGATCGAACTTGGTGACTAAGGATATTAGACTAGAACAGAATGATTAAAAAGTATAAACCTATACTTACGACCTAGCTCGCAATTTAAAAATTACAATATTTCATGACAAAATGCAAGTATCAAAGAATTTGTATGCTTCAAGGAATTTACCATTTGTGTGGTGCAGATAAACTGCGATCAAATCGTTTTTTTTTTGGATGGCGACCTTAGAAAATGACAAAAAAGAAATACAGGTTTTTGCAAGTAAATCGTTATTTATTAGTAAACAATACTGAAGTTCAACTTAAAATGCAATATGTATGACTAGCATTTGTCAGTTATGCATAACAAACAATAATAAAGATCAATGTACACATTGTCTATAACCAAAATACAACATCACCACGCTAGATCAGTAATAATTATTTCTCTAACACATGGTACACGATACTTTAAAGTCTATGAATGCCTAAACATTATCACATTCTCATACTATTCATAATTCAAATTGGTGTATGCATAATTCTATAATACAGATCAACAACCTTGCATAAAAAATTTATACAATTTGGTTATTGCTACTAAATCATGAATATTCACGCATGATTCAAAATGTGTCACATAAAGTGCGGTGTACATGTAGGAGGAACCTATGCAAAATTTAAGTATATCTACAAATTGGTAAAGATGTTGTACTTTGAGTATAGTTTGAAACTTTGGCATGTAACATATGTATATATATATGTGTATATATATATATATATATTTTTTTTTTTTTCGCTATTCCGTGCCAAGCACATTATTATAATTTAACGTACTTTTTATGATCAAATGTTTAAGTATACATACACCAGATCTAAAGCTGCTGTCATAAAAAAATATTTACTTTTTATTTAATTCATAATTTTAATACTGCTGCCATATTGTAGAAGATGGTTTTAATAAGGGACATTATAATTATCACATTTCGATATAAAAAGTGGACCTTCAAACTTGCCGAACATGGAATATAAATTTAAGGCATGCAAGAACAGCATGAAAACGACCAGCAGCATATTTACCTAATTCCGAATTTCATATAAAATTTGGAAGAATAATTAAATTACAGGTCGCAAAACACTTTCGATTGGTACGCTTGGCATAGAATATTATAGATCGTAACACTAATACTAATAAAGAACAAATATTTCAAATAAAACAATTATGCTTTTTCAATAAGACTAACTTCTTCGGAAGTAAGCATTTATATGTGCAACTTATATTAATGTAAAATACATTCATTATAAAATGTTGCTAATTCTGTTCTATATACCTCCCTTTGTGGCTGCGGTACTGTGGTGCTCTTAGCCATTAATTATATGCACATGCTTCACGTATGTTTAGACTTAATCCTCTCAGACAATCTTGTAATAATAATCGTATTGCAAAATCTACCACGTGAATACTGGGTATAAAATTTCTTTGTATAGTACTGCAAAGTCCATAAAGTGCAAACAGAATTCTGAGCAATGGGTATATATAGCTCTCTTATCCGACAAGCATAAAGCTGAAGAGGAAAAGCAATGCTTGTTTATTCGTGTATTAAAGCAAGAAATCATTTAACAAACCACTCCCCAATATTGACGGTACTGCATCGGTACTAGGAAAGGAATAAAACAATAACCTGTAAATTGATGCGTCTAGTAATACTTAATACACGTTTCGTATAAAATCTTTTTGAAAAACTTGTCTTCTCATTAGTACTTCATTGTAAGCTCTGTACAACATTAAAGAATACAAATTCCTTAGTCTCCATTTCTGAAGATAAGATTCTCTTTCTCCAGATAAATGACACAAATCAAAATATATATCATTATAAGTTATTAGGTTTTTTTCTTTCAAATTCTTCCCTACATCTGCACTAAGTTATTGAAAGTCATGAACAGCAAAACTTTGCTTTTCAATTTCTCTTAATCGTCTATATTAAAAAATGACATGATATCATGCACGAAAGAAATATCAATAACAAGATTTCAAATAAAACAACATTGATGACAGAATGGATCGAAAAAGAGGATTGAATATTTCCAAAGAAATGTACTCATTCGAACCGTGTAAAGTGATTATATATTTAATACCTGCCTATAACGCTGATCCTAATGTAACGGAGACCAATTAAATGCATCGCACAACGTTATTTCTTTTTTCCAGTTCATCTGAGTACAAGAATACATAGCGAGTTTAAATACCATGATTCAGCTGTATAATTGAAGGAACCAAGATTTTTTAATTTGTGACTTCATATAGCACCAGTCGCTAATAAGTTGTAACAAAGACCATTACCTTTTAAGATAAGTATACAGTAACTTGAATTTTAAAGCTATCAAAATTAGAAAGAAGTACATAACACATAATTAAATTGCACATTTCCGAGTTGTTGCTTATATACTTAAAAAGTCTTTCCTACGGATATATAAAACGTTTGTGTATTCTTTCAAATTGTGTTACGCATAAAGCAAGATTTAGAAAACAAAATTAATCAATTTGTACAGGTACATATACTGATATCAAAGACATTGCAAAGCAATGCTTATAAAAATATTAAGTTTTGCTCAAAGAATATGCAGTAATGGATATTACCAATAATAGGCATTAAATAACACAGTAAAGTTATAAATAAAAATGTTCGTACAGCAATTTATAGTTCCATCTGTTCATTAAATTCTTTCCTAAGCCAAGTATCTTGGTATACCTATACCGTCTTGGAAACAATATTGTCAACTCCCTACAGCTAAAATAATGATAGATTTTATGTATGCCAGAATATACACTAATACAATATTAGGCTATTTTCCATTAATTGCTTGTGCATGCATTGTGTTTAAAATTCATCCAATGATCCTGTGCAAATTGAGAAAATGAATTCAACGCAAAGCAAACATATACATACAGATTTTCTGCTATATTGACTTATACCTTGCAAAACCATTTATGGCAATGCACAAGGCATATTCTGGAGTTGAATTTAGTTTTGCAATTGTAGGATAAGAAAAAAATTAAGTTTTATAATCAATATATACCGACAGAAATGATAGTAAAAATGTATGGCACACAAGAGAAACTTTTCATTCCATCGGCAATTTCTATTACAAATTGGATATTGTGCATGCAATATCTCATATGGATTTTTTATATGCCATCGGACTGACAGAAACTATTAATATAGAATATTTTAAATCCTATAAATAGCACCAAAACGGCTTTAAACAAATTATTTGTTAGGTATACGCATGATTAAAATAATTTATATTAACATAATTACATAATTACATAATATGATAATGCAAATGAGCTTTTTACACCAGAATTTTATTAGGTTTCCCACATTGCAATCAATTTGTCCCTCTCCACTGGATTTCACAATAAACTTCGTTATTATGGAATTCAGTAACTTTGGTCAACCACTTTTTGGAAAACAACTATATCAATTATACTTCTATATATGAGTCGCATGGAACGGACTTCTCTTTTTAATAAAAACAATTTTAACCTAACCCCACAGTGAATGATTGCTCACCAAAATCACCATACTTTTAAATTCCATCGCAACACACATTTATGAAATGATATTTCAAAGTACTAAAATATAAAATGGTAGGTGTAAAATCATAAAAAAATATTTAAAATTCCTTTAGAAAATTCCTAATTATGATCAATCGAGCATTTATGTTAATGCATGAGATGACATTGCACTTTCTCCTTAATTCTAAGTGTCCAGCAAGTAAACTTCATGATCAAAAGTAAAAC
The DNA here is from genome assembly GCA_038496175.1 of Ampulex compressa. NCBI lineage: Eukaryota > Metazoa > Arthropoda > Insecta > Hymenoptera > Ampulicidae > Ampulex > Ampulex compressa. Next base: position 47,161 of record JBCFXI010000929.1, read on the forward strand.
TGTGTATTTGTACCTCACGATAGGCCCTGCGGTGTAAAGCAAATCTTCTCTAATTCACCAGTCGAAGAACTGACAGGAGATTCAGCCCTTTCATCCTGTTCAGCCAATTGCTCGCTGTAGTAATGAGGTGTACTTAGGTAATCGATAAGACGACGTGGTAGAGGTAAAGTTGGAATAAGATCCCTGCGCACCATCTTCAGAATAACAAATCTACATGTATGCTGCAAACTTTGGACCTGCTTAAATCTTGATACCGGGTGGAGGAGTTGCACTCGCATTGGGCCTAAGACTGGACGTCGGTGAAGAAAAAAAAGATAGCGTCCACTGCGTGAGTGCTCTACTGCATTTTCAATAAAATCCACAATCGTATGAGATTTAAATTTTGTGCAACTTCCAAAGCTGAAATTACCTGTATAATGATAAATAAAATAATATGCATCATCGTTATCTCTTGCTAGATATATATTCAAATTCTTAATAAATATTGTACTAGACTAAAGATATGTTACCAAGAATATATGTCATACTATTAGAAGGAATATAGTTATATATTCAATCGTATATAGATATATATTTACCCTGATCGTGTTCTATCCTTACATGACGTACGCAACTATTGAGCCTAAATGACAGAGAGAAAATGTAATGGTCATCACTACTATCTCGTACAATAAATGACCCATCCGGCTCGTTCGACAATATCTTCTCAGCAGCTTCACCAGATATTGGGCCCCAGTACCAGCCGTACTGTGATATAAATTATAAATTTGTAGTGCACCATAAAATTACGCTATGTACAGAACTACTTTCACATAATTGCTTTAAATACTGATATCAAAACGTTACTCACATCTTTTACTTTCTCAATACTAGCAGCAAAATCCATACTTGTATCTTCTACCGCTTCATCTTCAGTTCGCGATGTGGATATAGGCATCTGTTGAACAGAAGTCGGACTCTCACATTTAGAGACCATGGCGGTCAATGCATCCTCTGCCTGTTCTACACCCACGTGTCCATTGCTTTTTGGCAAAGGTGGCAATGCACGCTTAAAAAATGGTAGCTTTTGCACAGATGGGTCCATTTCAGATGCTGTATTATTGTTATTAACATGTTGGTCGGAATCAACACCTTCTTCTTCTTCTACGATTTCACCCTGTACAATGCTGTTCCTCTTTTCTACAAAATGATCGGGTGAACCCAAACGTCTGAATCTAAAGATATTGCAAAGCGTCTGCTTTAGATTCAAAGAAAAGTTGCGTTGACTCTTTTTAATCTTTTCCCTTTCAGAATCAACCTTTTCTTTCTGCGGTTCCTCCCGTCCTTTTTTATATTTAATGCTAACAAATGTATTCTTCTTGTGCTTCTTAGCATTACCGTTATTATTATTATTGTTATTGTTATTATTATTATTATTATTGTGTATCAGTCCATTGCTATTCTTGTTAGAAATTGCAGTATCGCTCGTTGAATCTGTATGCGGATTACTATACCTGTTGTTATTATTTACACTAAGACCTTTTGGCATCGCAAGATGTGTGTGGCTTATCGGGGCTTTATTATCACGTTTAATTTTATTTTCACTAGAATCACTGGAGCTTGAGTACAGCGTTTGTAAATATTGGCGCACCTCGTGTAAAGTCATATGAATTGGCTCGCCGATATTATGCGCGTGACCATTGGATGTTCTAGACCCATGCCGTCCAGATGTACCTGGCACGCTGTGACGCTTTCCATTTCCAGCTTCGTTGCAACATACTTCAGCTAACAGTCTCTGCGATTTGACGACGTGCGTTATAGCGCGTGGTTTTCCACAATAATGCCTCGCCTGCTGAATGTGAGCTTCAAGTTCACTCTGCGAACTAGCAGATACGTTTCTTCTTCTTTTACGGTGATGTCTATGACGCTTGGGCCTCTGAGGTGTTTTGAGGTCGTGCAAAGGTCTGATTACATCTATCGGTACAGTATAAATGTCAGAGTCAAAGGGCACATTATACATATCACTGATCTCACTCGTCGTCAACACATCGTGGGACATAGCAGATGTTATAAAACTGCTATCGTCGACTTTATGACTCAGTCCTGAGGTATTTATCGAATTATGAGAACTAGACAAGCGTGATGAAGCTAAAGAACACCGCGAGTTTGGACGATTTAATGTATTGTAGGGAGTGATCGTTATTGTGGCACCCCCTTGGCACGACGAAGGTGTAAGCAGATCCGTTGTCCAGAGACGTTTTGGATTATGAAAACTGCGCGTAACCACTGGTACAGGATTTGACGTTGGAGCTATTCTTCCCTCTGGCCAAGATATTCTACAAGATATTGCTAGTGCTTCCTCGATGATTGATTGTACCAAATTCTCAGCAAAATCATCTAGCCACCGTGGAACTTTGCGTTTCATTAATGGTGCATAGCTAAGGATCGGTGCAGAAGAGGATTCAGAATCAGGAGGAGAAGGACTATCTTGAAACTCTGGCGGCGGTTTAATGGCCACATCGACTACATCGACCTCTAATTTTCCATCTGCATCCGTCCAACCTGGACCTTTCTTTAACGTATTAAAATTTTCCCCACACATCCCATCCGAATAATCAAAAGAATCTTGCGATAATGATTTGCTCTCTATATCACTTTCTTGCATCTGTAAAATGTAAAATATAATTGATACAGTCATATATTATGTGCAGTTAAAAAAAGAGAGATATGAATGTGCACGACGATTCAACAAAATTATACCTCGATCGCAAGATGTGCCCGAACAGAATCACTAGAAATGGAGCCTCCTATTCCACTGCTACCAAGATCACTCAGAGGTCCTGTAGCGCTTAGCGAACATGATGGTGGCGAGTCCATCTCTAAACTTTTCACGATTAGCTACTCTGTGAGGAATTTTAGAGTAGCCAAAACTTTTGAAAATTCCACATCATCCCCTAAGACAATAAATCATACAAATGAAGTAAATCTTTGAACCAACCAAAATATGTATAAAAATCAATATACAGATGAAACAAACCTTACCTGAAAGTAACAAATATGAGCAATACGTGAGTGTCTCATGATCTTCACGTTTGCACATTTGCTTGCACTTCTCACATGGTCCATTATGAATCAAAAACTGCAAACACAATTAAGGAGGATAAATGTACGGACAATGTCAGAGGAATGTATGTACCCATAATTAACTACTTCAAGTATTCTACACTATTGTCCAATTTCTCGTATTAAAGATACACAAGTACCCTACCTTGCTTACTCGGTAAATAATCAAGTATGCACATAACTGCTTCGAATATTAAAGAGGAACAAAACGTAATTCGTAACATAAAATAAAATCTCTTTTCCGCGAACAAAGTGCATAATAGAGGAGTTCACTTAAAATGCTATAGATGCATCAAAAAACACGATAATCTTATGCATAATGTTAGAGCTTATATACCGAGATTACACGAAAAGAATCCACGAAAAGTCACGAAGAGTACAGTTGCCTTTTCAAAGATCCTTTAGTATGCTAAGAGAAACCTTCGACAATCACGTTCACGAGAAACATCGAGTTAAAGCAAAATCCAAAGATACGCGGATTGCAAGGATATCGAAAAACCGAAAGCCCGATGACAAAATTCCTCCCACCGTGATCTACTGACTGAAATATCTTAAATACGATCGAGATACATGTCGTACCTCGACGAGTTTAACATCCCGGCAAGGATGATGTTTGCGCAGTAGGTAGTACACTACGTTTGACGTTTCGAAAGCTAAAGCACAATTTACGTACTTATGCTAGGTTACTCGAAGCTTCGTCCCGTTCAGCTTATTCCCGTCGATAAAGTAACGTGACAAAGAAACGCTCATGATTGCCACATAACGGTCCCTCGGAAGACAAATCAATATTTAAAAGACAAACGCCAGGGTCTTCGTATTCAGCTCACTCCATGTCAGTTCTACTTCCACATTCCCTGTGTCAAACGAACGATCCTATTCGAGTACTTTCCGCGAAGGACGATAAAGTTTCACAGAAGACGGAGCCTCTGTCCCCGTAGAGGCCGCATATTTGAACTTGATTTCCTCCTACCTCCACGAGCCGTCCACGGGTTTCATGAACAAATCGTAGCGGATAAAGTGTAGGGCACGTTTTCTTCGAAATGGAAGAAAGGTCCCGTCTCGATCCTCGGCCCGGATGCTTCGCCAATAGTCAAACATCGTTGCTATTCGCGCGAGGCGCGATTGGTGGAGTTATTAAACTTCATCGGCGATTATTCTCATGTATTTCGAAATATCTCCGCTAATCCAGAACGCTTATGAGAAACTCCCTATCGCTGAAAATCCCCCAGAGCGTCTTCCTACTAGCTTTCCCGCCCCACCCCCTTAAGGGTCCGTAGGAGGCACTAGCAAATTCCGAGTTGACTTTGGTGGCCTCAGGGGGAAAAATCGAGAAGCTCCGGAGAAACGAGCCCGCGCTAACCGAATAGTGCTGTAGCTTGGTCAGCGAGCGCCCGCGCTAATTCTCCACCTTTCCGACATCTCAATGTATCTCGCTCGCTCTTGATACGCCTTTTTCGTATTCAATGTCTCTCACTCGCTCTTATCGCGCTTCTCTCGCTCTCAACGTGTGTTATTAGGAGCACTCGATACGTCTCTAATCGGAAACTTCTTTCTAAGGTTATTTAACGTAGGGAAAGGTGAAATATGATTGTATTTGGGTATCAAGGATTAAAAAGATATAGCCGTGTCTTTGGAGGAACTCCGCATTTATCGCTGAGTAATTATCAACTCTATATACAATGTTCGTACTTGACAAATACGTCCAAGTATATTTGATAAAGTTCTGCATCTATTAGCTCGCTATTCCTCGCGATCTCGAGAACATAACTTGATCGCGAGGAATACCGATTGCCTAGGTCTCACCACGTGGAAGTAGCTGCGACCAGAGACCCCCCACCCACCCTCCATTCTACGCACGCACTCATTCCTTAACTAAACTAAACCCTTCGGTACCAAAGCTAAAAGCTAGTAAGGAGAAAAGCAGTTATCAATATGTCAGTCAGTATAGAAGTCAATAAAATCGAGTAAAAGCAGTATCAAAAGGTCAAAGGAGAGGTGAGACACAAAAACCATAAATAAGAAAAGGAAGAGATCTAGCTTCTTCGCTGGAATTGCGAAGAATGATTTCCGACTGTCCGCGTCGCCTTATATAGCCTTTGGAGGGCGAGCGACGAGGCCGACCTACGAGGTCGTTCGAAATCGAATAATTTCGTTTTTTCAACAGTCGCCTTGCACCGGGTCATTGTGCATACATTACCCGACAATTCATATTTCACCGACTTTTACTCGCGATACCTTCAGGAATTCTCATTTTTTCCACGCTTGCGTACATTTCACCATCTTTTGTAAATTAATACACGATCGAATGCGTGTCGTTCGATTTGATCGACGAGAAAGAAGATCGTACTTGGTAATTCTCGAGTTTGGTTTTTTTTTTCGTACAATCTGCAAAACGATCGGCAAAATCAGTTTCTGATGTCTGCAAAATATTTACTAAAAATACTCTTCGCATAAATCAAGGATCTATTCTATTATTCCATTTATTATTCCATTATTTGTTTATGTAATTAATTAAAAAAACGGAGCTTTACCTTTACCCATTCGCATCATTTTTAATGCTGCCTATTCTTTTAAAAATTATCGATGGTTCAAATGCCAGGAGAGAGTGGCGCGTAAAAATTTGGAATGAAAAGAAATATAACAAATTTAGTTTTGGCACCTGGGGCCTTGAGAAGTATAAGTGTAGCCCTGTCCATGTTTTATTTCTCCAGCTATAGAGGCGCTAATTTCGCTGCATATATGGGAAAGGTTAAATAACTTTTCCCGTCACAATTTCTGGAGAAGCACATAATAATTGAAATATTCATATTCAAAAAAATTCTACGCATACGCTCTCAAAACCCGACTTTGGCAAAAACTCCAAACAAAAAATTCTTACCATGGAAACGTCTATATTTATTTTTGAGGAAATTTGAGCCGATTTTTAAAAATCCATTCTCAGAGCTTTTTCCGATATATTTAAAGTATCTTTACAAAAAAATTCGTAAGAAATTATCGCGTTTTCGCTTCAGAAAAACGTATCGAAGGCTGGTTTGTCCGTATCTCTAGTCTCTGTCCCACACGCTCTTGTCATATCGATTCATCTCTTTCTCTTCGAGATTTCTCAATTTCTCCGCAAGAGACCACCAAAATCAGCGGGACTAAGCAAGGGTACCAACAAACTCACTCCTGCGGACCTTTAACCACCCCACCCCCTAACCGTCGTCCATGGCCGAATTTTCAAGTTCGAGCCGACCTACCAATCGCGATACCGACGGTGGTGGCTGGCGCCCACCAGTGACCGACGATGCTGTCTCGTATCATAATGCAATTATCGTATGCGTAACGTTTACCTGTGTGTGTAATGCACGCAATTATGATAGCGTTAAGCGTACTTAAACATTAGTGCATCGGAACGAGTGTGATACCACGCGAAGTGTTTACAGCATTCTACCGTCGCTGGATATAAGTATGTATTCGCTTTTTATTTTTTATTTATTACACGTTGCACCTGGTTAGTGTTTAAAAATATATCAGTCAATAACCGATTGACGTATGTTACGGTAACTTTGAATATGTCCACCTTGATAACGATTGTGGCTTATCAGATCAGTGTTGGTACATTGCAAACTGATTAAAGCGTAAAGAATGTTTGCTCCTATGGAGAATTATACGAATAATTACTGAGGATAGGATTTGGATATAGTTTATGAATATCTGCAGATCCAGAAGGAAAGTAAAGTGGGGGGTTGGATGATCTGAGTAGTTACATAAATGATAATAACTTGATGTCTGTGCGTGTGATTGGCATTTGTCTATAAATAAACTATATAGAAGCTGTTATTGCAGATGTGGTATATAAATAGCATTACAAAATGATACTTCAACAAATATCGGATTTACTCAGCCTCATTACGATAGGCATGTGTTTTGTCCTAAAAATTCCACAAATTTTGAAATTGATCTCCTTAAAATCTGCGGATCAAATATCCATTTTAGGACTGTTGTTAGAGTTAGTAAGGTACGATATTTCTATAATAAATTCTTTATTAGACACTGTTGAATGGCAGCATAATGAAGAATTTAAATTTATTCCAGTTATACGGTGATGGCCAGTTATAATTATACAAATGGATACTCACTATTATCCTACATGGAATATCCGGTTATAATAATTCAAGAGATTATTCTGATATTCCTCGTTTTAAAGTACCTGAATAGAATTAACGTATGGTCTTTGGGTGTAACGGTGCTCTATTTTGTCCTGAGCACGTGTTTTGTATTACAGATAATTCCGAAAGTGGTACTTACTTTATTGGCGGTTGGTATAATACTTGTTACGAACAATACTAATATTTATAACGTACAAAAATATTCATATTCATTATCATCTAAAAATTTTTTATTATCTTTAATGGTTTCAAAGTTTCGCCATTTTGCAAGTTAGTTTTCCAAAATGAAATAAATTTTCGTTACATACATAAAATGTAATAAATAAAAACACCGATATATAAAAGTATGTTACGTACATCCTATCGTATTCAATAAAAATTAAATGGAAAATTTTACGAAATATACAACGCAAATTAGTTACTTTTAATTGGGTAAAATAAAAAATATCAAGTACAAATAAGATTTTCCGGTAAGTGCAGGAAATTCTCTGTGCTTATTTTAAAAAAGAATACCTCGTTCGATAAATTGATTTTACAGGCGTACGGTATCGGTCGATAAATCAGCCGACCAGCGATAGTAGAATCAAATATTTCAGTTATTACAGATATGAAATACGTATTATGTCAGATTGTAATATAGCTAATATTTTTAGCCGATGTGTACGCCGATTTCTGCATCGAGCAAAGTGGTACAACTATTAGCGATTTTACGAGCCAGAAACGCCGATTCCGTATCGCCGCTCACTTGGTTCTTGTCCACCTTCACGAACCTAAGTAAGTTGCAACCTTTCGAAAACTTTTTCGAAAATCTTTCTTAATCCTTTCCAGCCCATCATCTGTATAATCTGCTTTTACTAATCAAGTATAATAGTTATCGATTAATAATTAAAAAATCAAGCATAATAATTATTGAATAAAAAATAATAATTTGTGCTGGAAAGGGTGAAATAACCAACTCGATGCGTCTTGTATACCGTTATATCGTCATGCTGCAATTGCTGACGCGCGAAGAAATAAATACGACGTAGCACATTTCTATTTACAGCAAGGATATTCACTATATGGATGGACTCGGCCGACCTTTTATTGTTAGGAAACTTTACGATCTCCGTACTCCTAAGTTCCAGTATCATGTTTTCGGCTATGTATTATAAACGACAAGGAGTAAAGCAAGAGTGAATAGTTTCATGGTTGCAGACAAATCTAGTGAAAAGTAAAACATTACTTGCATACGTACGCGCAGATACGTATATATGTGTTCTTCCCCAACCGATATTAACAATGGTCTACATTTTATTCCGTTGACGACTGTTTAAAAATAAATATATTGTTGATAATAAGCGAGATGTTCCTATTTTTTTTACCTATACTCCTTCTACGCCGCTGTTTTATTTTCCACGTTTTTTTTCGTGCAAATCTCAAGGGTAAGTAATACTTCGTGAATTATTATTATCCTCACGTTTGCATATATCTTTATTAAGTACACCAGACAGTATCATGATCTTATTATTACACCGTCATTGACATATTCACGTCACGTGTTTTAATCACGTCACAAGACATATCCTTCGCGTGTAAAATAAAGTTCAAGTTACTTTCCACTCATAAACGATACAACCTAAAAAACACTCAGCTGTTATTCGTAAATCAGGCATAACATCAAAGATCGATCACAATATCCGATAAAACTTCCCAAAATCTAGGTCCGACCATTTTCAAACGATCCTCATCCCTCCTGTCGTACAATACACCAGTAATCAAATGTATCCACGCACTTTCCTCCGTTCTCCCTTTCACAGATACCCAAAAAATGTTCATCCACATATATTGGCAAAACGCCCACAAGCTCTGGCCTAAAACCCGCGCTCCTTTAATCCCTTCATCTCCTTCTCCCACAAAACCAACAAAATACACCTCCCACCCGGGAGACCTGGATTAGAATCCCGACCATCACCTCTGGTTTTTCCATGTGACATGGATACCATAGCTCTGATGGTTCAGAACCCACCTTAAACAGTAGGTCCCAGGCAAAACGACCTCAACAGTCGATGCCGAAAATAAATTAAAAAAAAAAATACGCGTTACACCGTACATACCGTCCTAGGTTATCTCAATATCGCCAAACGTGCAATACGATCTATCGGCGAGAGCCTCGAAAAACGGTAAATCGCTCCACGGAAAATCAGCCGGAGACAATGGTCGTCGAAGGAGAGCGCGGACTCTCGTGCATGTGTGCGGCCAAGAAGCATGACAGCATATGGTCCCGGCCTGTGTGGACCATCCTCTTCTGGGTCCACCCCCACCGGTCCCCCTCCAGCCCCCTCCCCCTCCCTCCTCACGGACCGTCGGTCCTCGATGACCTCCGGCCTGTCAGTCTGCATCGAGGAGGCTCTCGGGCATCATACGTATTGGTATACTCGCCTTTCTCACGGCCCTCTCGTCGCGAGGAAAGGGTGAGGTGAGGCCAAAGGAGAGAGAGAGAGAGAGAGAGAGAGAGAGGTAGATAGAGAAGTAGAGGTAGAGAGAGAGAGAGAGAAAAGGAGTCGCCTCGAAATTCGACGGAGGGTAGGCGGGCATCCTTAATCGCGCCGCCACGATGTCGAGGTGGCTGCTTGCGTTCCTGACCCTGGCGGGCATTGTCCTGGTCCAGGAGTCGGGAGGCGAGATCCTGACGCCGCCTTACTTCAACCTGGCCGAGGGCAAGGAGATCATAGCTTCGGCCACGTGCGGCGTCGACACCCCCGGGCCGGAGCTCTACTGCAAACTCGTGGGCGCCAACGCCGATCAGGACGAGGACATCAATCTGATTCAGGGTCAGGTAAGCTCGGATGGTTTTTCGAGCGCGATCGAGAGGAGCGACGGAAGTCGCTGTTGGATAATTTAGGAGAACTTGGGAGGACGAACGTTGTTTTGAGTTTTTCCGAGATCGAAGTTTGGGGGGTTCTTGGATTTTCGACGGTTGTGGGAGCGAAGTAGTAGTATCTTTGTGAATGGTGAACGCGAGAGTTTCGTGGATATCAGGGAGATGAGGGAATGTCGTGAGAGGAGGAGGAATTTGGATATCGCTTAACGCGAGAATGAATTTATCGTGCGATATTTGCGAGTTTGCGTGATATCCGTGGATGTCCGAAACTCGATCTAACTGGATGACGGCGATTGTCAGTTATGGTGTAGAAAGATAATGCAAGTTTTAAACGTGAAGTAAGATGCTAAAGTGTTGGACGTTTTCCAGTGAGTATTACGTATTCGCATTTACGCACGTTTCTTTATTCGGGCTAAATGTCGAATTTAGGCCACGCATCTTGCGAGAAGTTCCAAATAATATTCTTGGGTGTTGTATTTAAATTACGAACGGAATTCATTGAATTTTCTTATCTGCTTTTCAGTGTACGATTCAGTAATTTTGAAGCACGTGTTGGTATGCTCTATACGAATAATCGTTTAAATCTATCGATTTCGGTTGCACCAGCATGTAATGCTTATGCCATGCCAATCTACATAGCCACGTAAAAAACTCATTCGCGATCTTAAACCGTCTAATTTAAAAAATCATAGTAAAACAGGAAAAGTACGAACGGCAGAAATTAGGCGACAACGTCAGTCTCTCTCCACCCATGAATTAAATTTCGAATTCGGTGTACTTATAGACATATTAATCCGCGACTATGCCTTACATCGCACGAACGAAGAGTCCCGCATTATAACGGAGCACGACACGAGCCCGAAATCGTTTACAAAAGCTTATCCAACCTCGATGAACCAAATTTTATCTTCGTTCGGTCCTTCGAGTCCAAGAGTTTATCAATCCTGAGGCAGACGACCCGCTTGCTCAACTACTTCCTTTTCTTTTCACTCCAATACCCGCTCACTGGAGACATTATTAGCATCGGCGTAACAGAGATTCGTGGAAAAAAAAGAGTGATTATCTCCCGGTATATACAGCACGTATTACATCCGCAAGCAGAATAGCGATAAGAGAGTATCGCCCCAATCGTTTATGTTAAATGCTTCGTGAATGAAATCATACGTAAAAGACCGTCGTTCATCGATCCTAACCATGTGTAAGATATACGGATCAAAGCCGGGCATTGCTCGAACATTACCAAGTATATCCTGGGACGAGACGTAACAACCTCTTCTCCCTGAATCCTACCACACTTCGATTCATCACAAAAATCAATCCTAATTCTTAAAAAAAAAAAGAGATCTGGTTCGTAAGTTCAACAACCTTCATATCACTTTGGTCACAAAGAAGAGCATCGACGTTTATAAACGTATTTAACATTCGTTCGAGTATTATCGCATCTTGGCAGACTGGTCATTCATGTAACACGGTTTTGCATTCGAAATCATGCGAGATGGAACGTCATTTCCGAGGAAAAGAAAGGATCTTTCGATGGTCTATTAGACAGAAACACGGATAATCGGTGCCTATTAGGCGAACATTAACGTGAGAACGGTTTGTCGGCAAATCAGGACAAAGGACGGTCCCTGCTTTTATGTAGGATTCGGGAGGGTATCTTTTTTAAGGGCGAGCCGAGAACCAGTCCGGAAGATCTATCGGCGTCTTTCGAAGAATGCGTTTCGCTCGTAGGATCGCCTCTCGCATTTCTCGGTAGCGTATCGCCGACGTTTCGCCGACTATGAATGACTATAACGACTATAACGGCCTTCATCGCGATCCCTCACGTGTGTCACAAGGTGGCGATAGCAATTAAGTCGTTTTTTTTTTTCAAAGCGATAATATGGTGATAATTGGTGATAAATTCAATTTAAAACAACGAGTTGATAATAGTTTTACTTAAGCGTAAATGTCTTTATTTTTATTTATTATAATAGTTGATTCCTTTTCTTTTCAAAATTAATCGTGTACCGCTTATAAAGAAAATGACGGAATTATCCATTGGAAGTCGATGGATTAGCCTTTTCAAATTTTTCTCCAAGATTTATTTATTTATGCCAAGCAAGATAAGCGTAAAATCGGGGGCTCTGCCACCCAACGTTCGCCTCTATCCGATACCGAGCGCTTCTCTATGTGTGAACGAACGAAAGGAGATGCCCGAATAAACTAGTAGCGAGAGGGCCGATAAGCGCAAGATAAGGATGACCTCTCGATAACACTCGGCTATCCTCTCTCTTCGAATTCTTGCTCCTACGGCCACGAGCGGGCCATATGCATTTTTCAATTTTATCCAAATTGTATCCTATCGGCCCTCTTCATGTACAACAATTATACAAAACAATGATCACCGTGCTTGATACACCCATCAATCCGAGCAAAAGTAAAAGACAGAAACCACTACCTTTTATCACGAACGGAGTGTTAAAAAAGCATAAATATTTTATTGTTTTTCGGATTAAATTTACTTCTAAATATTTACTTACTTTATTCATTTATTACTTATTCACCTGTATATATAAAGCGAATTAATTGCTTTTAAAAGAAATAAACACACGTGGTTCCTTTTGTAACGGCCTTAAATACATTTTCCTGAATGCCCTCAGTACTCTCTCGAGGAAGGAATTAAGCGCCTACGATTCTCTCCCGTAGGTTTGCGATTATTGCGATTTCGAGAATCCGGAAAAGAGGCATCCACCCGAATATGCGGTCGACGGCATGGAAACCTGGTGGCAATCGCCGCCGCTGTCCAGAGGAATGAAGTACAACGAAGTAAATCTGACCATCAACCTGGGACAAGTGAGTGAAATCCGCTAAAGCTAAATCGACTTAACGTCGCCTCGAGTGCAATTTTCGACGCTTTAATCGGCCTAGTTGCCAAAGCGATTTAAAAAAAAGGACGCTTCGCGTGCGGAGATTCACGAGCGACAGGAAACAATGCATGAGTGTTGTAAGAAATTTATCACTGACAAAAAGGTTTATCGCAATCGTAGGCGTTTTCCTGCAAAGCGGGAAAGAATTATCTTTCAGCTACTTCCGGTGGACAATAGAAAATATACTTTTTAAGGTACCGATCCCGTCATTTCTCTCTTGCTTTCTCGCGCATAAAGGAAGATCGAAGCGGGTATCTGGCAGCGATGCGCCATCGCGGTACGCAGGGTTATTGTCTTTCCGCTAACCAGCTTCTTAGAAGGATTCATTTACGCCGCAAAGGCGCGGTTGCTTTCTCGTGCGGCCTCGCCCATGTGTATGAAAAGTCCTAAGGAAAGCACGATCGTAACGTTTTCGAACCCCATAGTCGACACATCTGGTGCCTGCCTCTCTCTGTTTTTGCCGCCGTCCTTGCTAATATCTACAAAATGTGGGAACGAGTTCACGAACCAAGTCCAGTTCGAAGGATCGAATTATTTATATACAGCACTGAAGCATCGAAAGAATTTCATTGTCGTTGCGGATATAATTACATAAAATTCTATCCGATATGAAGTAAATTCCTTGTATTAAACGTTACGAGCATGTTATTCGAATTAATTTCGATATCGAAAGCAATGGAATAAAGATATTCCTTATTTATATCTACCGCGGAAGCGCTACATTAAAGAGAATAATTTTTTGTCCACCTATATTGATAAAATTGCGTAAGACTCGATCCGAGATAAAAAGTACTGTACGCAAAATTGACAAGTGAGCTAAAAAAGACCAGTAGTGGTGCACGATGTACAATGTGATATCACCGATACGGACTTTCTAATCACATTTCTCCAAGTGAAATCTATAACGAATAATTTTGACTTTCGACAAGAGCAACGGATATTTTGATAACGATGACGAGCAATGATATCTACCGTGGTATAGGAAGTTGTTTTAAAATAGATTTCTGCGACAGGAATTTCACGTGGCGTACATCTACGTGCGAATGGGTAACTCTCCCAGGCCGGGACTTTGGATCCTCGAAAAGTCGAAAGACAACGGAAAAACCTGGTCCCCCTGGCAATATTTCTCGGATACCGCCAACGATTGTTTGACTTACTTCGGCGTCGACAGCTATAAACCCATCACGAGGGACGACAGTGTGATATGCACGACGGAGTACTCGAAAATCGTTCCCCTGGAGGGTGGAGAAATACCTATTTCCATCCTGAACAACCGACCCTCGGCCAAGCATTACTTCAATTCGACACTGCTGCAAGAATGGACGAGAGCCACGAACGTTCGCTTCCGCTTTCTAAGGACGAAGAATTTATTGGGCCACTTGATGTCGGTGGTTCACGAGGACCCTACGGTCACGAGACGAGTGAGTAACGCGAAATTTCGAAGAAATCACGAGAAAACCATCGACCGCAAAGCTCGCCCATTATCTATTCTATTTTGAGATCTCGCTTAATATTCGCGCCGGATGTAGATATCGATTCGCGGATTCTACAGTTTCCGACGGCAGTACTGATTTTTCATTTGGACAATACATTTTTTTATACGCTCTGGAAATGATCGCGATGTTCATATTTTGGCAAATATTTGGCCGAAGGCGGATAATTTACCTTTTGCCAAATATGTTTCCTCGAGGATGAAAGATCTACGCTTCGGTACACGCGTATCGGCGAAAATCGATTACTTCACGTTTCAATAAATACACCTCAATAAAGACGACCACTTTACGTTTCAGTACTTTTATTCTATCAAAGATATCAGCATCGGCGGACGGTGCATGTGCAACGGCCACGCCGATACGTGCGACGTGCTGGACCCGAACATGCCGAAGAAGCTCGTGTGCAGGTGCCAACACAACACCTGTGGACCACAGTGCGCGGCCTGTTGCAAGGGCTTCGAGCAAAAGAAGTGGCGGCAGTCCACGACCTTAAAGAAATTCACGTGCGAACGTAAGTGCACTATCGCCATTTTTTAATACAGACGCCAGAATTCCACTTTTAACGCTTCAGGGAAACATTAAAAGAAAGGATACAGAAGGGAGCGAACAGTCCTACACTTACTATTATACAATACTTAAGTAATCTTGTTACATAATATATACGGATATCCTGGTATAAAATGGAACATATTGCAAATGAAGTCGTGGTCTTGACGAACACTGTAATTTATCGCGTGTGCGAGTTAATATTAAAATTAATCAACTGTTCTACTCTTATTACCAAGTACAAATATATCTTTACATAACTCGACAAATTGGCGGTCCAAATGTAACACAACGTCAAATGCATGGAGATATTAGGATGAAGTTTAGAGATAAAAAAGAAGGCGCATCTTACAGCGTGCAACTGCTTTGGCCACTCCGACGAGTGCGTTTATGATCCCGAGATCGATGAGAAGCACTTATCCCTGGACATTCACGGCAATTACGACGGCGGTGGTATATGCCAAAATTGCAGAGACAACACCGAGGGCATCAACTGCAACCGCTGCAAACCTCAGTTCTACAGGCCGCGGGACAAACCCCTCAACGCGACCGACGTTTGCCAACGTAAGACGCTTTCCACGGACTTCTCATTACAGGTTTTACACTCCAAATTCACCCTTTTGCAATTAAAATTTCTACTTTTATAAACGAAGTTTACCCTCTTGCAAGTCCTTCGACGACATAAACATATTCGATTTGAGATTCTATTACATACACGTATTAATATTTATCGTGGAAAATATTTATATATATATACCCACATAATTTATACACAAATCCATCCTCATTGGTTCTCCTATTGATAATTTAATAAGATTTGCAAAAGGATGAATTCGAAGTGCAGAATGTTCAATTTTGAGCGCAAAACCTGTATTGCGGGATACGTGATTTTTCAAAATGACTGCTTCTACAAAGCTCGTTCGACTTCCCTTTTAAGCTTGCAACTGCGACTATTTCTACTCGACGGGAAATTGCGCGGACTCTAGTGGTAAGTGCGAGTGTCGTAAGGAATTCACTCCGCCCGATTGCGATACTTGCAGTTACGGTTACTTCGGGTATCCGAACTGCAGGGCCTGCGAGTGTCATCTGCAAGGAACCGATGGATATCACTGCGAAGCAACGGAGGGCTCCTGTCCTTGCAAACCAAATTACGCTGGGCACTACTGCAACCTCTGTGCCGAGGGTTATTACAATATCTCGGAGTGCTTACGTGAGTAAACTTCATCGGATTTTCTCGGGCATCCTTAACTCGTTGTCCTCGGCGCTATAATTCGTATTTCCCTGTACCATCGTATATTAGAGACTCAGATGTTAACGTGATGAAAATCAACGTGATAACTGAACAATAATTTATAAGAATACTTTGCTTCGTCTTCTTTTTGCAACAGTAGTCTATCTTAACATATCCGAATATTATAAAATAAACGAATGCTATGAAAAAGTACCATAAAAACAAAAAAAACACCGTCATAGTTGTAAGAAGAAAAAACCTTAGTGATGCACGCTGACGTTAACGTGTTAATGTTGAAAGCGTTTTCTTCTTGTTTATTAATCACCGATCGATCGTAATTATCTCCAGCCTGTGGATGCAATTATCTGGGTTCTCTCAATGACGTTTGCGATGTCATATCCGGAAACTGTACGTGCAAGAACAATTACGGCGGCAGAACGTGCGACATCTGCGAGGACGGTTACTACAATTATCCTTCGTGCACCTGTACGTACATCTCACGATACTCGTTTTTTCATTTTACGTTCAAATCGTAGTTTTACACTGAACTTCACTCGTCCCGCTCCAGATTGCAATTGCGATGCACGGGGCACGGAAAGGGGTATCTGCGACAAGGAAGACGGTACGTGCTTGTGCAAGGAAGGCTACGGAGGTTCGAGATGCGATCAATGTATAAGCGGATACTACGGATATCCCAATTGCAGACCTTGCAACTGCAGCACGAAAGGATCGCCATCCTCGAGCTGCGATGCCGCTGGGAAATGTTCGTGTCTCGCGAGTTTCGCTGGAAGAACTTGCAATCAGTGCAGCCCGGGATATTACATGTATCCAGAGTGTTTGGGTAAGATATTCGACGAATAAGACCGTCAATTCTCTTTACATGTTACGAAAACATAATTCGCAAATTCCTTGATCGTATTACAAGTGTAAAATAAATTTCTACGTTATGAAAGGGTTGCAACTTGAAATTTGTACGATTACGAATATTTCTTCGATCACGATATATTCCATCTCTACGTTTATCTACCGAATTAAACTTTAATGGTGACAAACTCGTGTAAATAGCACCGATATACTATAATAACAATATTATCACCCATTGCTATAACAATACAATAACGGTTATTCTTATCGGAAGAAGAAAAATCCGCAAAACTTGCAGGTTAAAGTTGCGGTCATCCTCGGATTTTTCCCTGCTTAGTATAAATACCTTTCGAAGGACATCTTAAGCGGCAGGGAACGGGAAAAACCAGGATGTAATTCGAGTGTTCGATTTACAGCTTGCAACTGCGATAGCCACGGCTCCATTGGCGTGTCCTGCGACGCGGAGGGTAAATGTCAGTGTCGTGAAAATTTCGACGGGCCAAGGTGCGATCAGTGCAAGGAGGGTTTCTACAATTTCCCCACCTGCGAGGGGTGCAACTGCGACCCAGCGGGTGTCGTCGAGACGTTCCAAGGCTGCGGTTCGCTACCCGCTGGCGAACTGTGCCAGTGCAAGGACCGCGTCGAAGGCAGGATATGCAATCAATGCAAACCCCTCTATTGGAACCTGCAGCCTTACAACCAACACGGTTGCGAAGGTAAGCCGTTTATTGCGGTTGGAAGTTGTGTTTGAAATTTAAATAAAATTATTTTTATAAATTTAAATTATAGTATTATATCGCGTTATCTCAAATGTGAGGTTTGCAAATCGTAATACTCGTGCTTTTCAACGGATTTTTATCCTCGTGTTATATAAATGATTAAATGGATCTAATTATTTTTCGTTTTCGTTACCTTTTTGAGGACATTTTGTTCAGTTGGGATAGTGGCCAGTAGTTCTAGTGTTAACGTTATATTGCGCGTTAAAGATGAGTTATCTAAATCTGCGATCAACCATGCTTTACTTCCTTCTTTAGAATGTCGATGCAATATTCCGGGCGTCATCGGTGGTATTGGAGAGTGTGATACTAAAGTTGGACAATGTATATGCAAACCTGGGGTAACCGATAGGGGTTGTAATCGATGCGTCGATGGAACTTACAATCTTCAAGAGAGCAATCTTTTTGGATGTTCCGGTAAGTATATCGTAAAATCACTACCGATATAAGTAACCGTTTATGCGAACAAACATCGGCATCTCACTACATTTTTGTAAGTTCGTCCAATATCACAAAAGTCCTCCATTATCTTTATACTAGACAATCAAAAAAATCATTAAAAAATTAAGAGACTCGCGTTGCACTATATGAATACTATACCTAATCACCTTGACTATCTTGTACAAATTATATCTCAAGGAAATCTCATTATACCGATAGAGGTACATATTCTTCTACAATAATATTACAAAAAAAAACCTAGCGAATATCGTGCTTCGTCTATTATAGAATTACAATATTGTGAAATACAAACATCGATGTTCTGAATATACAGTATTACTCACTCCTGCCGCATTCCTCAGATTGCGCGTGCGACATTGGAGGATCCGTCAGTTCCGTATGCGACAAGCAAACTGGCCAGTGCCAATGCCAGCCTAGAGTGACGGGTCTCACCTGCAAGGAGCCCTTGAAAGCTCACTACTTTCCTACCCTCCATCAGTTCCAATACGAGGCAGAGGATGGCAGAACCCCCAGCAACAGCCCCGTTCGCTATGGTTTCTCCGAGGATCTCTTCCCAGGCTATAGCTGGAACGGTTACGCCGTGTTTTCCACCTTGCAGGATGAAATCATACTACACGTCTACATACAAAAGTCCTCCTTGTACCGCATGGTCCTCAGATACGTGAATCCCAACAACGAGCCTATCCTCGGTTCGATCGTCATCACACCCGACAATCCCTCCGAAGTGGAGCAAGAGTTCAAGGTGAACTTCAAGCCCACGACTCGTCCTTCGTTCGTGACCGTCGCTGGAGCGCACGGAAATCATCCTTCGCCGATGGTAATGAATCCAGGACACTGGTCCATTAGCATCGCGACGAAGAAGAGCCTCTTCCTCGATTACTTCGTCCTCCTACCAGCGGAGTACTACGAGGCGACGATCCTCACCCAGGACGTGAACATCCCCTGTGAGGTCGGCCAGAAAGGGCTCTGCCGTCACTTTGGTTATCCCAACCTGACAAAATTCTCCTCCGTCCACGGAGCGGGTGGTTTCCTCGACGAGAACAATTCCAGGATCCGCCTAACGGAGTACTTCACCGATCGCGAGACTCTGATGGAGATAGACCAGGATGAGGTCCCGTTGATCAACGAGAAGCAACAGGAGATACACTTCGAGCTGAGAGTCTCAAAGCCAGGACCTCACGTGCTGATCGTCACGTACGTCACTCCCAGAGAGGAAAATGCCACTTCAGTGCTTTTAATAGAGGCCAACACGGTGGCCAAGGGTCGAGCGACTTTGTATCCATGCAGATACACGAGCACGTGTAGACAAGTGATGACGGACAGTAATGGCAGAGTGGCAGTTATGAATTTCCCCTCGAATTACGTCAGCCTGGTACTGACCGGTGAGCCCACGTCCAACGTGGCGATCGACTCAGTGGTGGCGATTCCTTATCATCAATGGTCCTTGGATTACGTCAAGCCGAAATCAGTGTGCGTGAGGAAGAACGGCAAGTGCGTGCAAGGTCTGTTCCCTGGGGCTGCTGACGCGAAGAAGATCGAGTTCGAGACGAATAGTGCCTTCCTGGAGACCCTCGACAAGCCTTCAGGCATATTCGACAATGCCACCAAGTTGATTTACCTCTACGACAAGGACGCCGTGATCGACACCCACGCCAAGGTTCCTCAGCCTGGCGAGTACGTCTTTGTCGTGCAATACTATCAACCCGATTACCCTCAATTCGAGATGCAGGTCCTGGTCCAGAACGGCAAGTTCTACGAAGCCAAGGTTCCGATCGCGCACTGCCCGAGCAACAGCGGCTGTCGCGGCATCGTCAAACAAGTCGATGGCAGCACCAGGTTCCAATTGATCGAGAACTTTGTGATAACCTTCAAAGTACCGGACGAAAACGCGCTCTGGCTGGACTATATTCTCGTGATACCCGCGGACGTGTACAACGAGAAGATCCTCAAGAAGATCCAGTTCGACCAGACCAAGGAGTTCATCAGGAAATGCGGCTACAACCACTTCCACATCAACATCACCGAGGAGGGCTTCTGCAGAGACTCGGTTTTCTCCTTGACCGCCAATTACAACAATCGAGCCTTGCCCTGCAACTGCGACGTAGATGGCACGACGAGCTTCGAGTGTGAAAAATTCGGCGGCCAGTGTCCCTGCAAGCCAAACATCATAGGGCGCCGCTGCGAGATCTGCAAGACGGGCTTCTACGGATTCCCCGACTGCAGGCCTTGTAACTGCCCCAGCACGGCCCTCTGCGAGCCCGAGACTGGCGAGTGCATCTGCCCTTCGAGGGTGACGGGAGAACGATGTGACCAGTGCGAGGCGGGCACTTATGGCTTCCACCCGATAATCGGTTGCGAGGAGTGCAACTGCTCGCCCCTTGGCGTCATCGACGGCGACATGCAGTGCGACCTCTTCAATGGTAGCTGCAGGTGCAAGGAAAACGTCGTTGGCAGGCAGTGCGACAAGTGTCTCGCGGGCTACTCCCAGTTTCCTCACTGCGAGAGGTGCGACTGTGACGTCAGGGGCACCACTCTGGACATCTGTGATCAGTACACGGCCGAGTGCTACTGTAAGGTGAACGTCCAGGGCCTGGCCTGCGACGTCTGCAAGGAAGGGACGTTCAACATCCAAGCTGGGAACGAGGAGGGCTGCACCAAGTGCTTTTGCTTCGGTAAAACCACCAGGTGCGTCTCCGCCAATCTCTACAGGACGCATATCCTGGACATGGTGGATTGGAAGCTGGCCCTGGCGAGCGACAAGGCAGGCAACTTGACGCTGCTGATGATGGATCCGCGGGAGATCAACACGACGACCCTCGCTGTGGATCTTGCGTCCGAAGAGGCTTTCGAGAAGATCGTTTACTTCGCTGCGCCAGACAGTTACTTGGAGAAGAAGCTCACGTCCTACGGTGGCTTCCTGAATTACACGGTTCATTACAGTACTGGACCGTTCGGGAAGGCGGTTAGCGCTGCGGACGTGATTCTTCAGGGCGCCGACACGATTTTGTACTACTATGCTGAGGAACAGCCGCCATCCTTCACAAACTTCCGCGCCTCGCTCGAACTGGTCGAGTCGAACTTCCTGACCTTCAATCGACTCAGCGCCACGAGGGAGCAGATCATGGTGGTGCTCGAGGATCTGCGAGGTGTTTATATACGAGCTACTTACTGGACACCGAGCATTGCGGCCTCGTAAGTATTATAATAGCTGGAGAAATTATTTACGATTCTATCCATAGGTTTGCTTATTTGCTTTCGAGTATTAGTGAATGATCGATGAATATATTAGAATCCAATTGCTTCTTTTTATAGTTAATAAAAATTTTCACGAATACGTGAAAAACTATGGAGGTTGAAATCGGTTGAAGGAACTCATTTTGAGACAATTGAATATTTAATAAGTCAAGTGGAATCTTTCGAGAATTTTTCATATAAGCAATCAGTGGTGTCTACTTGAAATTGCTTCTTAAAAAATCTGTGCAGCTTGTCTTATGCAACTTTGGACGTGACGACCGAGCAATACTCCAATCAGTACAGCGTATCCGCTAGTAGCGTCGAGCAATGTCAATGTCCACCGAATTATCAGGGTTTCTCCTGTGAAGAATGCGCTCCAGGATACTACAGAGTACAGTCAGGGCCATACGGAGGGTATTGCGTTCGTTGCCAGTGTAACGGCCACGCCGACACTTGTGACGTGAACACTGGCGTATGTCATGTAAGTACCGATAAAAATAATTTCTTGCATATCGTTTCACACAAAACAAAAAGGTATCAGAAGCCACGAACAACATACTCGACTCACAGTAAAAGCATTTTCTTCTATCCTAATCACCCTTGCACCTTACCTTCGTTCAGTACCCTACTTGCCTAGCTCACAAAGAAAGCCGCGTATAAAATCATTATCGGCAACCCTATTCTCGTAGAACTGCAAGAATGGCACCACGGGCGATCACTGCGAGTTCTGCCAGCAAGGCTACTACGGAAACGCCACTGTGGGCACACCGACGGACTGCTTGATCTGCGCTTGCCCCTTGCCAGTTCCCTCCAATAACTTCGCTACCAGCTGTGAGGTCAACGAGGAGGGCAACAAGATAAGCTGCGACTGTCTCCCGGGTTACTACGGAGCCCGCTGCGAGGCCTGCGCTGCTGGATATTACGGAAGCCCAGAGTCCTATGGCGATTTTTGCAAGCGCTGCGAGTGCTCCGGCAACATCGACACCAATGAGATTGGCTCCTGCGACTCGATCACCGGGGAGTGCGTCCACTGCCTGAACAACACCTACGGCGAAGCCTGCAACCTCTGCGCGCCTGGCTTCTTCGGCGACGCAGTCCAGAGGAAAGACTGTCGAAGCTGTTCCTGCAACGAGTGCGGCATGGACCATTGTGACAGCTACAACGGTCAGTGCTTCTGCCTGGAGAACGTGGATGGCGAGTCCTGCGACCGCTGCGCGGAGGATCATTACGGCTTCGACTCCTGCGAGGGATGCAAGGCGTGCGACTGTGGCCCAGCATCGGACAGCAGCCAGTGCGACGACGAGACAGGACAGTGCGCCTGCAAGCCTGGTGTCACGGGGCGGAAATGCGACCAGTGCATTCCTGGCTATTGGAATTACGGACCGGAGGGCTGTACTTGTGAGTCTTTTGCTTCTCTCGAACTTGGTATTTACAGCGTCTTGGGGGTGAATATTGGTTTTGTTATCGTTAAGGTTTTGGTTGTTTTTGATGGCCGTTGTTTCTGGAATTCAGGGGTGTTTGTTTTAAGTTCTCGAGTTTTGTAAAGGTTTGGAGGGTTATCGATGCTCGATGGTGGGTTGGATTTATTTAGAATGTGTGTTAAGGAGAGACTTAACGCTTCAGAAATTATTTATATTCGATGGAAATGTGGTATACGCTTGAAATTTTCTTCACATAATAGGTACACCGTTGTTTTAAAGACACAATATGGTTTCAAAGCTATCCGACATGCTGAAATGTTAAAGATGTGAACAACAAGGAGGCTAAATTTACGCGCACCGAGTTCTAATTCCCGACAGATTGAATTAAATATTTTTTCAGAAACAGATGTGCTGATAAAGTCTCTGGGATCTGTTGTTTAATGCAGTCTACGTTGCGTTTCAGCTTGTGGATGCAACACCGGATATTCGGTTGGAGTATCCTGCAACACCACGACCGGCCAGTGCTCGTGTTTACCCGGTGTCATCGGCGAGAAGTGCGATCATTGTCCATACCGCCACGTTCTGATTCCAAGACAAGGATGCTTCTCTTGTGGCTCCTGTACAGGAGACTTGCTCGACGTCACCGATGAATTGTCCGATCTGCTGGATCCAGTTTTCGACGAATTCAGCGTAAGTTACCTGAACCACGACACTGGACTTCGTAGCTCGATTTCAAATAAGTCATTACTTCTTACTCGATTAGCGCTACTGACTCAACCGATGTATTCATATCCATATTACTCAAAGACACTTTTATTTTTTTGTCGCTACACGCCATTTGAAATAATAAAAACACGACCAAGGTTTAACAATAGTCGTGCACACATCGTGCTATAATAATATTACGCAGACCCAAAGTCATTACCTTCTTCACGGATCTAACCTTATTAGCAAATCCAAATTTAAGTAATTCATTTTACTATAAACCGATACGATGAGATACAAAAGCCAACAATATCCTCGAGTTCAAATCCTACTACACGCATCTAATAAACATAGAATAGTACGTTACGATAAATTTTATAAACAAGTACACGCTCTTCCTACTTCCAGATGGTCGCCGAGAGTTACTTCACGAATCAGCGGCTGAAATTCACGAACGACACCGTCAACGAACTCTATCCCAACGTGAAGCTCCTCGACCCTCGCCGCGTGAACTTCCTGCCGCTGCAGGAGAAACTCCCGGGACTGGCACTAGAGGTTAACGGCCAGAAACGACAGGCCTACTTCATGTCGCTGGACAGCGTAAAGTGGAACGAGGGTGCCAAGACTACCTTGAACGGCATGAACGACCTCGAGGAGGATGTCGTCAACGAGATCGACCTGGTGAACCTCATCGTCGCCGAGATACAGTCCCTGGCCTTGAACATACAACTGGGTACAGGGGCGAAGGTCGACAGCGCCCTTAAGGAGGCCCAGCAGATACTGAGGAACATCCAAGACGTCTCCTTCGTCAACTTCAGGGACAGAGCGACGGATCAGGCCGACGCTGCCAATATCCTGGTGTCGGAGATGATCGAGTACAATCTACCAGTCAGCAATCTGAGCCACGTCGCCGAGGATCTGCGCAACAAGATCCTGAACGTGAGCGCGAAGATGGACGACCTGCTGGATATAACGAAGAAGGCGGAGGAATTGGCCAGCGCCGTTGAGAAACTCAATCGAGAGAATAGGATCGCTGCGGAGACCCTGAATCTTGACATCGTCAAGAATGCCACCGCGGAGGTCAAGGAGGATCTGATGGCTGGCGAAGAACTCAACGCGAACGCCAGCCAATACTTCGACGATGCCTACGCTAATATAGCTATATTACGTGAGTATTGGTTGCGATGAAAAGGGACTTTACAATGACGATAGTTCTAGGATAAATGATCTTTTAATAAGGGACGAACGTCGTGCGTGAAATATTCCGCTTACTGGTGCAAATGGATTAAGGATGCAAATGGGTTAAATCTCGCGAGCAAATATCCGTCTTTTGCGGAACTACAGAATTTTTCACCAGTTTTTTCAAATTTTTTTTTGTAGACTCATAGAATTTTTATCAGAGCTTGCGAACGGTTGTAGAATAGAATTATGGAATAAAGGTGTGCTTGGTTTTACAGAGACAAACGTGGTAGCGGATTCTGCGGCTGAGTTGAACAGGACTATTCTGCAAAATGACCAAATGCTGGTGGACCTGGAGGATCTGATTCAACAGGCGGACAAACATGCCAATTATCTCTACGTACGCTCCGTTGATTTGGATAATTTATTGGCGGATACGCGAAGTACCGATGCCGTAAGAGCAGTTTCGGCGTATCAGAAAATTGAGAGAGCGATTCAAATGTCTCGCGACGCCGCCGACGATGCTTTAAACGCCGCTCTTAACGCCACAGCGCTGGTACGTAAAAATCCGGTGGAAGCAAAGTCGTACACCTACTATTATCCTATTTTCATACGACTTACAGTTGCGATTTACCGTCTATATCTGTTTCCTAGTCTAATGGAATCGAGCAGAGAATGTTAAACTCGCGGGACACGTGCGTGCAGCTCGCTGCTCAGGCTCTAAAAACTCTGAATAAAACAAAGGGAGAACTGATGTCTGATTTGCACAATGCCCAAACCAGCGCCGGTCCCATAAATTATCAAAATACTCGCAACATGGATCTGTTGGACCATATTGACAGGTAAGGCAAAATAGAGTTACAGACCGTATACTTTTTGGAGAAAACATATTGTGTATCTACCATCACAAAAAAAAAGCTTAAATATCGATTCACAATAAAATCGTGCATAAAATATTCAAAACATTCGTGAAACTTTTAAATTTACCAATATTATTTTTAATCAAATATGCCTCATGTGACATTCGATTATAATTCAGGGTTCTTTCTAACATCCCGCTGCAATCATCCTCGGTGGCTACGGAGGCGATGAATCAAGCGATCGAAGTTGAGAGGAACATACAGAATGCGACCGAAAGTATGAACGGGGTCCTCGACAAAATTCCCAATGACCTGCGCAACGCCAAGGAACTGACGAAGAATATGTCGGAATCCATTCGCGATATATCCCAAGCAAAGAAGCATCTCGACTCCGTGGACAAAGTCGGTCCGAACATCACGCGTTTGTTGGGCACTCTGTATCAAAACCGACAAATGATCGACACCGTGAGCAAAGGTTTGCAGGACAAGATAGACATGCTCAAAACGAAAACAGCCAATGCCAGAGAATTGGCCGATCGTTTCAAAACTGGGCTCACTTTCTATCGAAATACTACGTTGGAGCTGAAGAACCCGGAGAATCTTCCGCTACTGGCGGCATCCACGAAAATATCGGTCTACGTGAGAACCAACAAGACCAATGGTTTCATCCTGTACCTCGGAAACGAAGAAAAGATGCAACCACCGCACACTAAATCGGTATACTTCTAAATCTACCATAGAGGCCATTACGTATAATCATTACGTATAAAAATAAACAACGTAAATCCTTATACTTTGACCCGATCGTAGAATGACTTCATGGCGCTATTAACCGAAAACGGATACCCTGTCCTCCTAGTCGATCTTGGATCCGGACCCGTAAAGGTGATCAACAACAAGTCCATTTCGGATGACGTCTGGCGCCAAATAATCGTCGAAAGGTCAGTATAGATATCCCTTTAATCAATTACAAACAATCACTACTTCATCTTGCTCTATGAAATTCAATCTCCGCACACACCAGATAGATTCTCCGATATTTCAGATATAAGTGCACACCAAAATATAACTTAACAACCATTTTCGTTTAAAGGTCTTTCACAGTGACGTAGTAACGGTAGGTGGAGAAAGAAAACCTACATTCCTAGCAATCACTCGTACATTCAAAATCGATGCAAACGCGATTACAGGTCTGGACAGAACGTGAAATTGACGGTCCGCGAGGACATCGGGGAAGGAAAAGACAAGCTATACGTGCAAGAACAACTGCTACCTGGCACCCATTCGACGTTCAACGTGGATTCGGAACACTCGAAGTTATTCGTCGGCGGTTTTCCATCCTCCTTCCACATCCAAGAGGCGGTCACCGTATCCTCTTTCGAGGGCCAGATGGAAGAGCTCGTCATAGGCGACAGGCCCGTCTCCTTCTGGAACTTCATCGATGGAGAGAATAACCGAGTGATCGCCATCGAGAGAGACAAACTGGTCAACTACCAGCCTAGCACCGGCTACAGGTTCGATAGTCACGGATACGCGATCATCAGGAAGAGGGACTTCCAATTGTCGCCCGACAGCAAGAAGTTCAGCATAAAGCTGAACTTCAAGACGTTCGCCGAGGACGGCTTGATCTATCTGATGGGCAAGGACAGGCAGTTCTTGTCCTTGGAGATGAGAAGTGGATATATATTGTGTCAATACGATCTTGGAGAGGGAGAGGTTACCCTGAGGTCCGCCGCGAAGTACAACGACGGCAATTGGCACAGCCTTGAGGCGCGCAGATTCGAGAAAATGGGAGTGCTGAAGATCGACGGCCTGGACGTGGTCAGCAACGAAGCGCGGGGAATGACCAAAACGCTCATATCCGCGGATTACATCTACTTCGGTGGATACTCGGCAACCGAGAGACCACCTTACGATCCGGTCACCAGTATGGGCTTCGAGGGTTGCATCGACGGAGTCGTTATCCTGGATACGGTGGTCGACCTCACTCGAAACGTCCAAGCATTCGGTGTTATACCAGGATGCCCAGCAAGGGTACGTTCCTCTATTTCTAGTTCTTATCGACCGGTCCTCGAATCACTGGCTTTCTATAAGCTTCCGCGATTAGTGGAAGAATACGCAGATTGTAGATGGTATCCTTTAACTGTATAATAATTTTGGTAAAAGACTGCTAGGTTGGAGATTTTTAGATTTGGATAAAAGCATATCATGCTCTTTATGTCTGAGTCTGTCCAAATTGTATGTATAAGAAAATACAAGTATATTAAATCAACCGGTCTTTGCGAGCAATAATTGAATTATTACTACTCTATTAGTTACTAAATACAAATATGTATATAGCTTCGAGCGAGAAGATTGTTAGGAGCAAACGTGTCTAAAAGACACGAATCTTATAAATAAAAATGGTTTAGTTCATAGAAATCTAGCCAGGCCAGTATTATACGGAGATCAACTCGATTCAATATTCTTTACGAGTCCATCGTACTTCCAGTTCGTAAGCCTGGTATCCTTCGAGGAGAACAACCCGGGCTACGTTAACTGGCAAAACATCTCCACGACGAGCACCCTGAAAGTGAACCTGAAATTCAAGACACCGATGGAGAACGGTCTGATCTACCTGATTCAAGAGGATGGAAACGTGAGCAGTTCCATGTCCCTGGTCAACGGATTGATCACGTTCTACAGCCAAGGCCAGGAATTGTCGAGTTCCTCCGACATCAAGTACAATGACAACGAGTGGCACGTTGTCACCGCGACGCACGCGGACGATTCTTTGAAAATCGACATCGACGGCAACAGGAAGTACAGCTCGGATTTACCACCGCCGCCTCTCAGCATCGCGAATGGCAATTTGTACATCGGTGGAGCGCCACCTGAATTCGGCTTTGCACTTTACGGAAGGACAACGCAGTTCGTCGGCTGCATCGGAAATGCAACGGTCAATGGCGTCATTATCAATTTCGCCAACACGACGGAGAGGCCTCACGCCTTCTTAGGAAAGTGCAGAGGCGGAGAGCAACCAAGTACGTGGCGATAATATATATTATTAACGCACTGTACGTGGTGCACGTGGTGATGGATGGATCATCGCTATGATGGATCCATCATCGCGATGATGTTGCATCAAATCGGCTTGGTCGTTAATGTGTTGGATGTTTGGTATGTATTTAAGTCGTGAAAAGCAATTAATTCAAACTTTTAGTGTTACCAACGGTAGTAGAGCCAAACCCAGAAGCCGCCCCACCGCTGGTACCCACTGAAATGCCTGAGGAAATCACGACGCAACCTACGCAAATCAGTGAGTATATTTCAATCGCTAAAGTACACCGATCGCTTATTGGCGTGAGAAAATATTAATCTGGAATTTACGAACAAAACACTGTGCGATGGTTTTAGATATAGTGGATATTGATGTGGAGAAAGATAATGGAGACGAGGAGCCAACTATAGAGGGACGTGGACGCCAACCTGTTAGCACGACTATGGAACCGACTACTACCAGTGCTACGACTACACCGGTGACTACGACCACGCAGAGACCAACACCATCTTATACTGTAGATCAGTGCCATCTTCCTTATTACCCTGCAGTAGATCCTGATCTCGAGAATTCCTGGAGATTCGGTATGTAATTAAATATTTAACATATATAGAAACATGTTCTTATCCTGTTATGAAAGAAATTTTTATTTACCGGATATTGAAAGAATATTTATATACATTTTTTTAAATATTAGGTCGAAGCTTTTATGTGCTTTATGTTCTGAATTAATACGATTTAATGCAATTATTATATAAGATGGACATTGTATAAAATATTTGAATTAGTCTAATTTAATGTCTAATGCAATACGTATTTCGTATTCATTAGGTACCGCGAGGAACAGTCGACTCGAGTATAGATCGCTTAATGGTAGATACAAGGAGGACTATGATCTTCAAATTGATATCAAAACTATGGCTGAAGATGGAATAATATTCTACACTACCGACACGAGCAATCAGTATTTGATTGCGGTATACCTCGTGGATGGAATGGTAAAGAATATTTTATATAGGCGATGTGATTATAAAATGCAGTTACACAATGCTAAGCCGACGTTCTTTTAAGGTTCACTACAAATTCGACTGTGGAAGCGGGCCAGCACTAATAAAGAGCAACAAGAGGATAAACGATAACCAATGGCACATGGTAATGTTCAAAAGACAAGGCAATTACGGACAGCTGATTGTCGATCAGGAATTACCTGAAACTGCATATGCGCAAGGACCTCTGATGACGATGAATGTCACTCCACCATTCTACGTAGGAGGCGTGTATCCGGAAATTTCGGAAATTGTATATGCAGCACTTGTAAGGATCTATCATATGCTTCTCAACTCTTTTGATCGCAACATACTTAATAAAGAAGGAAATCTCATCTGTGATTGAACTATTAATAAATTACTAATCTTTGCAAAACTTGAAATAACAGGAAAGTACAAAGACAGTTTGCGTTGCTTTTCCTGATTAAATAATTCACACGATTGAAAGAGTTACGTGCAATAATTAATATTTTACTTAAAAACCTCAAACAAATATTTTTGTATTTAAGGGTATGAATCAAACATTCAATGGCTGTTTGGGCAATTTCATGGTGAATGGGCAACCTATCGGTGAACCGACCGAGAAAGTAGGAGTAATTCCCTGTTCCAAACGTGTCGAGCCAGGTCTCTTCTTCTTCCCGGGCAATGGCAATAATTTATTCAAAGCAGGTATATAAACATATATTCGCAGTCCATCATACCATATAGAGTAAATCAGAAAACCTTACGAATATATCACTATCTCCGCATTCATGCATATACACATCTTTACAATTTGAACAATACAAATAAAGATTATGGATGAGCTATTTTGACTGCTTTAGTGGTTCTGGAAATAAGCACTATAACAGAAAGAGTCTGTATACTAAAAAATGAAATCTTTTAGTCGATAGATTCAATGTTGGACGCACAGTGGACATCCAGATGGACATAAAGCCACGTGCTGCATCCGGTCATCTGTTATCGGTCCATGGAAAACGAGATTACCTAGTTTTAGAGATGATAAACGGAACAGTCAAATTCCTTATAAAAACAGCTAAAGGCTCCATAGAAACCTCCTTCGAGCCAAAGAACTCGAATTCCCTATGCGATGGCAATTGGCATAACATCCGAGGTAGGAATTGTCCCTTCAATCGTCATTTATAATTTGTGCATGAAGCTTGTTGATGAAAAGTAACTCACTGTGTAATCCTATTATTTTGTTATATAGCTGTGAAGCAAAAGAACGCGGTGCTATTATCCGTGGATCACAAAGCAGCACCGCCAGGTATCAGTGGGAAGAACGTAGCAGGTGTGCTATCAAAGCACCCAATATTCATTGGAGGACATCCGATGTTAGGAAAGAGATTACGGGGAAGCACCTCGCAGAGTCAATATGTCGGGTGCATAACCAATATTCACATTAATATGAGACCCATAGAACTGGGTCCGGATCGAGCTTACGGTCAGGTTATTGCAGGTGTATGCCCGACCATGTAAGAACACGAGAAAGTTTCATGTTGTAATAAATGTAAATTTTATTAGTAGATTCCGTAATGGTTAAACGCGCGTATTACGTAAGCCTTTAACGTACGTCTTTTATTCAATGACAAAACGCGTAACACTCTCGAAGCTGGTAAACTACGAGAAGCATGAAATCCTTAACAATGCACCGTGTCTTATTCAATATAACGTGCAAAAGACTGAGCTCCATACTTATACTACTCTCGAAAGAAAGAGCGCCGTATGCCTGATATCCCATGTAATTCAGTCATTATGTGAATATTTAATTGTAATCCGTGCTAGGCAAAATATTTTTTTATGCAATTTAAGCAATGATCTTAGAGTCGTTGTAAAATGTAACCAAAGAAAGTTATGATTTAATAAAGAACATAAGTTATAAAACATGGTTTTTTCATCACGGGAATTACGATATATATATCACGTGTAAGTTACCTGTAGGTAGGCAGGATTCAATCTTCGTATATGCAATATAATAAAACTATGTATACAGAAAATAAAATAAAATACAACACGTACGATTTTTTACGAAATGAAGAAAAAAAAGTCAAATACTACGTTTATTTTATTTAATATTAATATTAATGTTAAAAAATATTACGTATTGAATCATGCATTAAAAGTATTACTGATTTTCTCCATAATCCTTATATCGAAGTACCTTTGCGTTTCCTCCTCTTTCCTTCTTTAGATACAATCGCATCCTGCTGCGCATCATATGGTCAACCGTCATAAAAGACCGACGTGCGGTATGCACGTGTCATGGAAACTTTTGCTACCCGATGGTTACGCGTATCCACCAACGGTATTGTAATACTGTATTTTGCTTAATAAGAGCTTATAAAGATTTATAGTAGGTCCTTAGTGGCGCGCCTAGCAATCTTGACTTTCCGTCGACATATACCGTTCTTATACATCACCGTCGTCATGCATCGACGACGTGGGGCTCAACAGCTTTGTCTATATACACGAGAAAGGTGCATACGACATCACTTATGTATTCACGCCAGCCTTGTTGCATCATGTACTCGACAACGTAAATAATCGGCGATACATCGCAAACTGATAGGAAACGCAGCGGTAAATCTGTTCGTTTCGTGCGTGTATCGAGGGTCATACATAACTAATGTTTACATTACGACTGTCGCCGAGCGGAACGGTGTTAATGCAACGGCTCTTGCGTAGCAGAAAAAGATATTTGCCGATAAGAACGGCCGATCTGCGAAAATGAAAACCGAAGTGTCCTGGAAACGACGATTTCTCCGCAAACGGCTAAAGTATATGCTGCTATGTGTATGCGTAGTCGGCGTCATTTTCGTCGTTCATCAGTTATTTTACTTTAAGGAGCTCAATCGGGCGATTGTAGGGAAGCTCATCGCGGGCTCTGTACGAGCTCCACATTACATCGTCACCGGGAAGCAACGGTCGAAATGGAGCGATCCGTTGCACTCAAAACTGCTGCGTGACAAGACAGGTCGTACTGTGTCTCTACGCGGTACACGAGACCAAGATCTGTCGAGGTATCTTCCTAACGCACGGGGAAAGTTCGTTTGTTTCCCCTCCGAAACTGAGATTGACTTTACGAAAATTAACGACGACTACTGTGATTGTACATTGGACGGTAGCGATGAGCCTGGTACCAATGCGTGTAACAACGGTACTTTCCACTGTGAGGTGCCTTCCACGAAGTTTGCAAGTATGTTACGATGATTAAAGATGATGGAAGATACAGGATTTATGTAAGATCGCTCGCTCACGATGAGTTATCAAATTTCAGTACAGGTACCGTCTTATAAGGTAAACGATGGATATTGCGATTGTTGCGATGGATCTGACGAATGGGCCGAGGTTTTATTATCTTACAAGTTAAATGGTAATGGTTTAGAAGGTCCTAATTCGCAATGAAATTGCCAGTTCCTTTTAGGACACGATTTATGATATTTATCGTAAATTCTTCTTATTTCAGAATCAGGAGGGATTGGTTACCAAAAGACTAAGTGTCAAAATAAATGTTGAATAACGAAGTTGTTTGTTGCAGCATTATATATTATGTATAGATCCAACGGTCTCTAAGAATATAAATATTTCTACAAAACTCCTTTCAGATATATGTGCCTATTATACGTTAATTTTGTTATATACAAATAAGCTGTTTAAATCGTGTATATATATTCATGACACCAAAATGTTTTCCTTTTTTTAACTTTATAGGTGCAGATCTCAGAAGGTTTGTATAAGTTACGCTATGGTGCACATTATATTTTGTTAAGTACTGTAACTTATACTAGAAATATTTAAATTGTTTGGAGTATACGTAAAACATAGGTACAAATACTGTAAACGACATATCTAATGCATCGTGAAATTTAAAGTTAAGCATTCAGAAATCAAGGATAGATGGTAATTTAGGAATAATTATTTGAGATTCATAGGATATCCAATGTTTATATTGGTCGTAGTTTATGCTATTTATAGATGATATTCCAACATCATTTATGTAATTAAGATAAACTACAATATTTGACAAAACAACTTTACCTCATTCTATCTCCAATAGCTTTTAGAATATTGAAATGTAGTAATAAACTCCGTGGTTTATCACCAAAATGTAAAGTTTGTTTTATAGGTGCCCCAATACTATCCAGTATTTTATGAAATGCAGTTTGCTCACATCTGATCCATGGTCTACGATCATCCTGTACTTGATACGGTGTCACATGCACATAAGCATTGATATCTAAGATATTTACATATATAAGGTTTTAGTATTACAAATAATAATATGTAAATGTTTGCGTAACTTACTTAGTCTGGCAAATGATTGTAGTATGTTCTTATCGGTAATCCATGTGTTATTTACACCTGCATGGCCACCATCCAACCACCATATGCTTTTAATTTGCTTCATAAAGCTATTCACCTCTGTATCGGCATCTGGATTCTCTTGGTAATAGTGAAATTCATGAAGAAACTGGTTTAAGACAACACAACCCTTGCTGAACCCCATTAAGGTCAAATTCACGGAGTCAATGTCACATGATTCCAAATTCTAAAAACCATTAAGTATTATTTGCAGATACGTATATATTATAAATGCAACTTGTGTTCTCTGTAATGCATTCTACGATACTTGTATATAAACTATACTATGTTAGGAGACATTAAAGAATATTTTTTACGTTTAAGTTTTTTAATTGCTCTGAAGAATTCCGAAGAAGTTCTTTCAAATGCTTCAGTGCGTTATATGTTGAACAGAATGTTGGTATACCATATTTGTCACCCCCCTTTACAAAATTATCAAAACAACTGAATACAGTATTCTTGCTGACATGCATCCTGGAAGAAGAGAAGATTTACACTCAAAGCTCCGACGGTGCTCTGTCAAGAGCCATCGGTAAAACACGAAAGGAATTTCTCGTTTTTCTCTAATACAGATAACACTTTATGCGTCGCACCTGGATGGTCGAACGACAAATACATGATTTCTAGGAAAATGATTTGACAGTATGTCAGCTGTATTTTCTAAACTCCATTCTACGTAGTGTTTGCTGTCGTTGTGTCTTTCCATGTTCTCTCGCAGATCCTGTCAACGACAAGCCCAAAGTGAATATACGTATTATCATGTTGCATTGATTCCGTGGCTGATATTAACAGGTATATAGAAATTAGGATCAATCGACGACGAGCGCTGAAATATGAGCTTCGGGTAAATATCAGAAACGATCGATGGAGAAAAATGGTTAACGTACTTGGACGTCTCCGCCAAAATATATCAGGACATTCTGAGTTGGCGTCGTGATTGGAATTTTGTAAAGCATATCATTGTAACGCCCGGCAACGCCAAGTATTTTCATTAGAGTAAGAACCTCGGATGCCATTGTTTGCCTCTGCAACAACGAACTATGCATCTAGAGGATTATAGTGGAATCATGCGCGATGTACATTTCGTCCATCGTTACTTTCATCCCAGTGCCACTTGACATCTGTTTTTATTTAATTTAAAGTGTTACACCTATAATATCTTATTACGCTAAGATTCATAAACAACGAAAAATTGTGTATTTGCATTACATTAGGCATACGAAAAGTGTAAATACTGTCGACTTTATCTTCATTTATACTTTTATATGTATATTACTGATTAAAACTCTGGGTTATTCGTTTATTGCCGTCTTACAAGCCTGTTTTTATAATGAATTTAAATAGTGGCATTTAAACAAAATTTGTTCCTATCGAACTGTGTCTAACTCAAGATTTTAGATGTATTACTATATGTCAGCTATATGTCAGCAATGGTTCAGTATTCGCGATATGTGAATGCTAAGTACTATCCTGTAATAATATTCTCCTCTAAAACTAATTCGCAATTATTATAAATTGTATGAAAACATTTCCGAACATTTCAAAACGCTTTGTATACATTTTTCATCGATTTATGTTTCTTTGCAATTGTACGATTGCTTGGTATTGATTAATGTATAATACAATTATAGTCGATAATTTTATCTGTTGCAAGGACCAAGATCAACTTAAATCATGAACAAAGAAATATATAAACGGCAAATATGATAAACGTACCAAATATTGCACGGTGAAGTGCAAAAACTGTTGCCCTGGAAGCAATTATTATGCGATAACACGAGTTGTTTCGTCGTAAAATATGCGTATCACAGAATAAAGTAAAGATGAGGTCCGCCGCATATTATTCCAGATGCATCAATAACTTGACCACGTGGATAAAGGACAACACGTGCATATTAACAACTACTACCTTCGGTCTAAGTTTAGCTTTAAGAAAAACCAACCGATTATTACGTAAGTATTATCAAAATTATATCGATGGGAAAGTCAAAATTCGACTATGCGGATTTGCGTGACAAGAGGAGATGCTAATCTTCCTTATTCTCAATGAAGAAGAATGTCAAATGTTGCGAACACGTGTATTCTAGTTTGCCGTGCCTAACCTCGTTACGACGCTTTTCAGTATCGAAGAATTACCGCCAAACCATTCTGATGCAGCGCGAATCAGAGCACAGCGGTCTGGTCTGGGATCCTTTGCAAATATTCCACTGTCAGGATAGCTATAAATATGCAATAATCATATTGAATCGGCCAATTAGATGGGTGGAAAGATGTTTACTTTCCATTTGGAAAAATGGTATGAAAAATTCTATCCTGCGGTAGCCCACGGATTGTTTCCAATATAATGGATGACTTTGTTAACAGTTAGTGTTTCATGATCCTGTTTGTGCGTAGCGCAAGTTACAATTACAGTCGATGGAGGTACGACGAGATGGATGAAGTACTTGGATGATTGTGGCATAGATCTGTCGAATGAAGAATATAAGATGTATATACCAAATATAATCACCGGTGACTTAGACAGTTGCCCTGCAACCGTTATAGAAAAATTAAGGACATTCGGATCCATGGTGATTGAAACTCCAGACCAGTCTGCTACAGATTACACAAAAGCTTTAAAAGAATTGGGAGAATACATGAAGAAAAACAATATAAATGTAATTTACTGAGCTTGTAAGATGTTCAGAGATCATATTAAACATGATTGTTAAACAAATTTTTTATTCGCAGCTGAATGGAGTATACGTACTGGCAGACTCATCAGGAAGGTTCGATCATATTATGGCAAACATTAATACGCTCTATAAAAGCGAAAATTTACTTGGAAATGTACAGGTAAACAAAGCTGCTATTATACATTGCTATATTTAGTGCAAACCAAAAGAAATGTCATTGACAACATCTAAACTTTTTTATTTACAGTTAATACAAATAGCGAAAAATTCGTTAACATGGTTATTAAAGCCAGGTTTCCACAGAATACTTATTCCTGACATTTTGATAAAAAATGACGAGTGGTGTGGACTTTTGCCTTGTGGTAGACCTGTTAGGTGTATTACTACAACTGGTTTGAAATGGAATTTAGGTATGTTGTATTTCTTTGCATTAATATCTTAATTTTTCAATACTTAGGAAATAATGGAAGGTGTAAAATATTTTTTTTAGATAATGCATCTATGGAATTTGGTGGTCTAGTAAGCTCGTCAAACACGTATGGTAATTGTTCTGAAGTGACAGTGAATACAGATACGCCTGTACTTTGGTCTATGGGTATTGAATCGCTGAAAAAAAGCATAGATAATGAAAAAGCATCGTAAGGCAGCACCTATAAATTTTATACGAGTAATGCATAATTTGAAGTAGTCAGGAAAAGTTGTTTCGTGAAAAGAAGTAACCTATTTTGTTTATCAAGGCGATGTACTTTTAAAACATTGTGTTTAATATGTTTCTCATCAGTTGCCGCTTGCAGTTATTGTTTAAAATCATTTAATTTATGAAAGATATAGTACTTAATTAATCAACAAAGTTGTAGTACAATTTGGAACTTGAAAATGATTCTTGATTCTTTTTTTATGTATGTTGCTCAACATTGGTGTGGTTAAGAGAAATTATTTATTTTATTATTTATGACATTTGTTCGATTATCTTTTGTTTATTAAGGCAATGAGTTTGAAATTGTGCCAAACGGTGCTGTTTTGTTTCGGTTAACAATTTTGCACAAAGATACAAATGATATTTTAATTTGTGATAATTTGATAATTTAAATTATACGTTTATACACATTCCTCGTTAATTCGGTATTTTAAGAATATAATGGCTCATGTGTGTTGAATAATTAAAAGTACAAAACGGTTCTTACTGCAGACGTTTTTTCTTCGAGATTTTAAAAGCTTATTTTCGATTTTTACCTTTCACGTGTTAAAGATAAAGTGAAAATTTCACCTTCAAACATGTTACATTACTTTCAACCAGTATAATGTAATTTTTTTCAAATTCATTTTGCAGAAAATGATTAAAATTATTTAAGTTATATTTTTTCATTTGCAAAAATAGCTTTATATTATTGTAATGTAAATATATACAATGGAAAATGCGAGATAAATTAATATTTCTAGATTTTTGCCTTAGGCCACTTTTACAATTACCGGTACATATGTATAATATAATAAATCAAATTAGCTTCTTAATTCTTTAAGCGTTTTTGAGTTGTAACAATTACAACAAAGACTACCAAATTATTGAGGCATGTCTAAAGAAAATTCAACGATTAATTAAAAAGACATTTACGTTTAAATTTTAATGGCTGTGATTCCTCCATTTCTGAAAATTTCTACTACTAGTAAAGTAATATAAGTAATCTAAGATTTTTCACATTTACGTAACAATATTATGATTATAAATAAATGACAATATATTTTATACGTACTCGTTAGAATTAGAACGTAACTATCTTTTGGTTATCATTTGAAACTTAAATTACGATATGTTGAACTATTTATGTAAACGACAGGCACAAGTCTTCGACATTCAACTTAAGTTTTACTATGTTAAAGGAGCAATTTGCCAATGCCTTTTATTTCAAATGCAACGACACATGTTTTTGTATAACTCCAAACACACATGAAGACACTATACCTATATCTCAATACTTCAAACAAAAACTTATAATAGAATTATATCGATGTACGGAAAAATAAACTATTTAATAAGTTTTGTTTATCGATAAATGTAATTTTACAAATCTCCAGGTGTGCCTTTTACATAATTCTTTCGGTATATACGTCGTTTCAGTCAATCTGAGTTTTATTACAAAATATCAATTATAGTTTTGGAACACGAATTATTCCTATTGAAATAGGCTTCACCATAGTATACACACAATGTGGTTGAGAAGTAACCACCTATCAAAATTTGTTTACCATTTTTTATTTTTTATACACCTTATACATTATTATTTTACGTACAAATACAGCTCGATTTATGACGTTTCTCAACAAATAACGATGAGAGGGCATTTCTTATTCAATTTGTATAATTATATAATTCGCAATTTCAAGTTCGAGAAGAAACAATACAGACAGCGCTACTTTTTGGCAGGGCGCCCCGATTTACCATCGCAAAACCTGCGCGCGTTGCAGAACAATTTTTAAATAAATACACAATTATGTATCGCTCATCGCCGAAATTGTTACTTCCCACAGATAAGCGGAGCCAAATGGTAGCAACGTATCCGTAGTTCTCGCGACTAAAGCAAGAAGTCATTAGTAAAATAACTTACCATTACAAATCATCTTTGACATCCCAAAAATCTTCTCGCTCGCCCCACTTTAAAGCAGATACAGGCTTGCACTTCTGCGCGGGAAATCCAAGTTCAAATCCTACCCACAGAGAATTTTCCGCGCGACAACAATACCATATGATTCCTTCGAATCCACGTTAGACAGCAGCTCCTAGACCAGGGGTGGACAACTTTTTTCATCAACGGACCAATTTCAATTTTTATATTACCGCGGGGGCCTGTTTCTGTGAACAATGCAACTAAATATATCAATATGCATCACACCGACATTAACCATAAGTCTCCGCGGAGTGTACAATCCATTTGCAGCATTGCCACGTGCAAGCAAATTGAATATTTTCAAATTTTTAACCGCGTATAAAATGAAGGAAAGAAAAAAGAATACTTTTATACAATCGCTTCTTAAAAATTGTGAATGTAATACATATATCGTAACTCTGGCTTCTCCGACATAGGCTTAAAACTTAAATCTCGCTCCAAACGACCTTAGCGCTCGATGCCGAAAACGAATTAATCGTTAAAAGAGGAACAATGCGGTTCTTACATCTGGCGAACTGGGAGGACCGAGACAGCCACTAAGCGGATCAGCTGTGACGATGTTTACATTCGTCGGCATCTTTCGATCTAGCGCGTGGTGGGGCTCCGGTCACCGGCCAGTTCCTTCCGAGCCGTCGGGCTCTTAGGATCGTCGTCCGCCCTCGTCGTGTCCACGACCTCAGTTCATCGAGTGCCGGCCGTGAAATACGGGATTGTCACGTGCGGGAAGTTCAAAGTGGAGTGAATATTCAAATGTGTCGGGCTACTGCACCTTGAAGACCGGTAAGCCACGAGCGCGGATGCCAAGGAGGAAATTGGAGCGTGGAGGAGCCCTTGGGGGGATGTTAAAATAACGCCTTCGAATTCGCCGCCTGGTATCGGATGGCCCGTAGAACGGCTCGCGAAGGCTCCACGGAATTCCACTCCTGCGATATACAATCGATCGCGTTTCACGTGGAACGGCGCGTCGAATCTTGCACTCTGCGGAACACGCGATTTATTAGGAGTCGAAACGACACTCGGTGCGCCGCGCTTCGCTCGTCCCCCGTTTTATCCGCCAGAAGTTGTATAATGCCTCGAGGTTGTAAAGCGTTATCGTGTTCGTTTCGACGGTATCTTGGTTTTTTAAAGCCTGCGAACAGCCGTCGGGCCCCGGGCGCCTAGACCGGCGTGTCCCTTAACCGGCGACAGCAGCAGGACCGTCGTTATAAAGCACTTATCGTAATTAGCCTCCGCGTTTTCTCACGTTGCTCGATAAACTCGCTGCGCGAGGAGTATTCCCGACCTGGCTCGGTTCCACGCGATTCGCGATTTTCATTTCGCTTTTCGTAGGCCGCCGCCGGGCGCGCCGTTTGCGAACAAGTAGCCTCCCCTTGGCCAAGGTACACCGTCTTGCTACCAAAATGGTGTCAGACGCCGCGTGCAAATAACCTTATGAACGTAAGAATAGACGTACGGGACGAATCGAGTTTACATACGCGCATCGTTATGAGAAAGCGTTTCGCGCGTGTTAAGGGCCGCCTTGGATTTTCCAACGAGCCGTCCGACTTAGTTTCGCCTTCCTGCTTCCGCCTTATTTCGCGCAGGAATCGCTTTCCCGAGGTTTTGAGATCGTCTTCGAGGCGCGAGATGTAAGCTGGCACGGGACAAAGCGTGCGATGTGCGGATGTGGAAGCACTTTGGAGGTATCGATACGATTTTGGCGCTCGGATCGAGACGATTCGGGATCGTGGAAAGTTCGTTTGGGGGTCGTGTAACGCGCGTGGATATTTTCCTTTATCTTGCTCCGGCTGCACCAACGATATCCCGACTTTACGTATGGCTTGGGTATAAATAAAGCGGGGAGTATCGATTTTCCGTACGCAAAGGGAACGAAACCAAAGGGTGACCGTCGGAGGAATTATAATCGATATTAATACGGAGTCAACTACCTGGCCGGTCTGCTGTTTTATCGGTTAATAACTGCGATAATTTCCTGGAAAATGCGCTGACCTGGAGGCTCTGTACGTTTGCATCGACGAGCTATAGAGTTTTAACCCTTTCCAGCGCGATAATGCCTTTTATCGCTATTCGTATAATCTGCTTCTAATAATGGAGTACTTCGAAATTTTTATTTTCTTACTAAGAAATAATCGTTTGGGCTGGGAAGGGTCGATGCTACGTATGAAATGAACGTGCAACTTTTCTACTTGCGTCTATGAGCATTGGTCGGGCTGAAAGTAAAGCGATTTTTAAACGATCTTCGAGCGGTATGCGAAGAATTCTAAAGTGTCAATAAGTCACTCTTGCTCGATGGAATTCGTTTTATCGCGGAACGTATGCATTGATCGTTCAACGTGGACTTCAACGGCGATACGGTTACTTCGATCGAATGAAATTACACGATATGCAAAATACTCATCCGTGCATTAACGCTGCTCATTGTACCGGAGAAGTGAGTTAATAGTTCAGAAATATTTGCGGATGAAAGAGCGGACTGATGTGCGCCAAATTGCCAATCAACGTATCCATCCTGCGTGAAAAAAGGATTTCTTGCGATTCAGTATAATTAATAGTGGAATTATCGAGCCGAAAACGAGGTTTAACCAGCAACAGTTCGAATGGTCATTGAAAGTTTTAACGGCCTTCTATCGAGCAATGAGATTTTTAAGAATCGTACGAAAAAGAGTTCATAAAAAGAAATACAATTAAAGTTAATAGAATATAATAAAATTCCAAGACGAATCAGTAGGGACTTACTAATTAATTGAAAGAAGCTTAAACGCGTTTATGCAACCGACTCCACCGCAGAAAAAAAAAGGGTAAGAATGAACAATTCGAATATTCAATGACACGATTTGCAGAGTCCGCTTAGTCGCCTCGTCGGTTTCACCGTTCGACATTTCGTTCGTACTGGTTCGAGACTAACAGAAACAATCCCTGGCCCACCAGGAATAATCTGTCGTCGAATCGTTCCTCGGTGCACTTTACGATGTCCATATCGTGTCTCGGCTCTGTATAACTATTCCCGATTTACAATTGCAAATTTGATTCGATTAAGGCTTACGAAAGGAGACACGTAAGGATTAAACTCCTGGATTATCCCTAAGCGCTATGAAAGTGAATCGAAACGAGAGAGTGAGAGAGTGAAAGAGAGAGAGAGAGAGACGTCGGTAGATCGTGAGGATTTAAAGCGGTCGAGACGTAACAATGGTGTGACGAAATAGATTTAGAATGACGTTCCGGTCCAACGGTTTATTGCATCGTTGATTGTTTATTAGCTGCACTTATATTTCGTGCCAACTTGGGCACTTAACGTATTAAACGATGCAGAAGGGTGCCAACGGTCGGACATAACTTTGATCATCCCATTATTTTCAATGAAAATACAATCAGCGCGTTATTTTCTATGGGTACAGGCACTCGTGCGGATTATCATTTTACAGATCCACTCTTTCACGTGTCACGTACGCTTGTCCTCTTTTCCTTTCCCCCCAGGCATGCTCGCATGCGCACATTCTGACGAGTTATATCGTGGAAATGCCGAGAATTTCAAACTGTCGAAGAGAGAGTTTCTCGATTTTTAGGAAGATACCGACGTGATTTTGAGAGCGCAGCTTGTAATATTAGGCGTGCAACATATGCTTTCGTCGTTTTCTTGTAGATGGCTTTAGCGATGGACAGTGGTAGAAATAAATAGATCATAGATGCCATGCGATAAACTTGGAGAAAGTAGTGGCCAATGATGGACA
This sequence comes from Ampulex compressa, assembly GCA_038496175.1. Taxonomy (NCBI): domain Eukaryota; kingdom Metazoa; phylum Arthropoda; class Insecta; order Hymenoptera; family Ampulicidae; genus Ampulex; species Ampulex compressa. The sequence goes on from JBCFXI010000929.1 coordinate 90,471, forward strand.
ATACCTTGTTTCATAAAGGTATAACCAGTTTTTTACGATAAAACCTCGAATTTCGGGGAAGAAAACGGTGAAGGCCAAGTTGCATACCTAATAATATTTTATTTCTAATTTCATATTTTAATCGGTTAGTTCATCTAAGCCAATATTTTGATTTTCCTTCCCTCAGGATTATTATCGTATTACAAGCAGGAAAGATGAGTATAAGCTTGTCCCGTTTCTCGCATGAAAAGATGAAGCGTTTGATTCAGAACGCGGATAAAATTATGCGTGCGTTGTCAAAAGAGTGGCTGCGATTTGTCATAGTTATCGCGCATAAGAAATTGCCCGTCTCGTTTTCGCTTTTATTACGAAACCACGTGCTGCCAGATTCTGGGATAACGAATCGGTATTACCGGAATATATACTCGCGGATTCAAGACGTTTAGAAGTGTGCTACGAGTCGTTAAAAATATATCGATATAACGATTCTTCATCATCTTCGATCAACGATCATTCAAAATACACGTTGGCAGGATTACTTCAAGCACAATTCTTAAACATTGAACTGCCAACGCGAAACTTGGATGATCGTCAAGAAAATTGACAAACACACATCGTCGGACTTTTACTCGATATACATTCCATTTGTTCTTTTGTAGAACACAATAGAACCAACTATGCAATGGGTATATGCAATTAATTTAGTGTACCGATAGATTATTAAAAACGTCCAAGACTCTAAAGAGAAATATTGTAACTTAATAGTCTTACGTTATAGTCCTAAAGGTTGAAAGTAGTTAGGATGACGTACATAATAAAGAATTTGCTTGTTAAGATAAGAAGCGTTTAATCAATGTCTTTAGTTTTGTAAGGCGGAAAATCGACGATCAGTCCTTTATTTGCAAAGTACAAAGTACGCAGACTGAAGTATTGTAGATTCCTCTTTGGTATCGCAACAAAATATGGCTTAGTTTGTCGCTGGCGTAATTCAGCGTCGACCTCAGCTGCTCTTTCCGGAGGAATTTCTAAATTGAACAATTCGAAACTGAGTGCAGGAAGGTCGAACGGAATTTTCATCGTGGCTATCGGCTTCTTTCAAGAAAGTGACTCTGGTTACCGATGATGTATGAAGGCCGTGCGCGCATAGCCGCACTTTCAACGACATTCGTACGAATGTACCTGTTGCTGCTCGTGATTCTCCGATCGGAGGACCTAGAAATTCTCTTTGCTCCCGTTCTCCCGCATTTCTTCTGGATTCGTCAAGAGAGCGAAATACTCGCGCGCGCCTTTGGCTTTCAAAGTCGAAAAAGTTTATTGGATATTCTAAGTGAGGGCGCGCGTAAGTAGGGAACATATAAATAGCTCAGGAATTTATCTTACTTTTTTTGGCCAGTACAGGCGTTTATTTTGCCGTATCAATTTATTGCCCCGAAGGGTGCGTCATTAACGTCTTTTTCGATTTGGGCAGAAACCGTTCCTCGAAGATGTGCGTCAGAGGATAAGAATCGGGGACGTACCGTCGTACAGAAAGATCATTAGCATAAATGGCTATTATCCAGCTCGGCGCGTCGTAATGAGCGAACGTTTAATCCGTAGCTATGCACGGTTCCGTTTATCGAAGTACGCTATCCGATTCATGGCTAAGATCCTGATTCTAATGTTTATTATCAAAACCGGCAACCCGCGATGCGGCTACTGTTTAATACGGCGTGCGCCCGTAAAATCCAAGGCTCGACTTTCCTTTTATCTATATCGCGCTATATAAACGACGTGTACGTCATGTCGCGCGCAACGTGCTGTATTATACACTCTGTAATGAAAGTGTATAGTTTGGGCTTGATCGAAAGGTGAGCTCATCACGGTCCTCGACCACTTTTCACGGTCAATTTCTTCGAATAAAATTCCAATTTGTGCTATTATTTGTTTGAAAAACGCCATCAATATCGT
>JBCFXI010000930.1:0-92285 GCA_038496175.1 Ampulex compressa
AAAAAAATACATCTAGGATGAAACATTCAATCTTGTATAATATGATGAGACAGAGAATGATACCAAACTATTGCCAAATATATGAGAGTGTTATGTATATTGTGTAGAAGGATAAAGAGTATTACATAATTGCATAAGTTCGTGACAAATTTTTGTAAATGCCACAAATTTCACTGTATGGCGAATATTCCTTTTTTTTATTAGACCATATTGCATGCAGTAAATGGATGATACTATTATGTATCATTTTAACGTCACATGTTTAGATAAGTCCTTTTTATATAAGATATTTTTTAAAACAGAGAATAAAAAGGTAGCTTTACAGCATATAATGCTATAAGAGTTCTGAACAAGCCTAAGGGTTGGGACTGGAGAAAAAAAAAAGAATGAACTTTCACAGTGTTTATTTAGACAATGCTTCTGCTCTTTGGACAGTTAAAAAGTTGTTGGGCTTATTACAAAGTGGTGATATCAGCTTAAGAGGTCAAGTCTGATCTGGATGACTTTCTTTCATCCATAATATTGTATATATCTTGGTGGAAGAGAATCAAAGCATTACAACTGAGGAGAATGCTGAGAAGATAAACATAGATAATTGGAGTGTATTTTGCGATTTAACACAGCTTGGATGCATTTTCAAGCTTGATAGATGAGTGCCTTATTCCTTGAATGAAAGGAACAAACTGAATTGGATGAACGTAACCATTTTTTTTCTTACTCATAATGAAAAAGAACATTTTTTGGATTGGATACTAAAAGGTGACAAAAAAAAAGTAGGTTTCATACAACGTACAGTAAAAAAGAACTTAGAAAAGGGCAAATTAAGAATCCATTGTAGAATTTGGCCTGCATCCAATCAAGATGTTGCAATATATTTGGTAGGATTACAAGGAAAGTATTTACTTCAAGTTACTCTAAAGCAGAGAAATAATTATGGCAGACAAGTACTGTGAGCAACTCATTAGAATCAATGCAGATGTTCTAGAAAAATGTCGTTTTATCCAATCGAAATGACTTCAACTTTCTCCATGACCATCCTAGACAATATGTTACGCAACAGACACTGTAAAAACTGCAGGAACTGTAATTAAAAATTCTGCAACATCCACTACATGTTCCAAATATTGTACCTATAGATTTTTGTATGCACCAATCTTTGCGGAATAATTTGAAAAGCAAAAATCTGAATTCCAAGGAAACTGTCAAAAATTACTTTACGAACTTTTTTCAAGAAAAAGCATGCACTTCAAAAGTAAAATTGACAAGCTCGTATATTGTTGAATAATAATTGTAGAGAAGAATGGTGACTATGTAATCAATTAATAAAATTGTAAACTTTAAAATCTATACCATGGGGCAAAAAATCTGGACCAGTCCATGACTGCTGCTTATTGCCCTCATGTCTATGTTTTATGTTCCCATTTCCCATTGCAGAGGTTACAAAAAGGTTGAGTAAGTTTCTATGCACAGTGAGACAACTCCATTCTTTATTCCACTGTGTCTAAAGGGTTAATATCCAACATGGTTCCAAAGTGCATTTAAATTAACATGTTCTGAGTGCATCAATTAACATGTTCTGTGCCAGACCGCTTTTTAATGATTTGCTCTTTACACTGTGCAAGTCAGTATACCCTCTGTTATCATGATCAATAGTTTCGGCAACATTTACAATATTTTATAAATCATAATTATGCACTCAAAACCCTAATATTTAAAACAAAACAAGGAAATAAATAACACAATTGAATATTATAGAGCGAATGCAAAGATGCATTACCAATAAAATCAATAAGCAAAATAAATCATATAACCTAAAGAGTGTTCAACATCTCATAGGATTTTACGTTCCATATTTTGAAATGCAAATTGTGTAAAAAAATAGAGATGTTTTGTTATATTCTCTACAATTTAAAATGGTGAATTTAAGAATTATATCTAATCGTTCTACAAAAGCTAGTTATAAGGTCATATGAAAGTTCCTGCAAAAAATTACAACAAATTTTGCCTGCGCTAATAAAATTTAAATGCTATAGATCAATCCCAATCGCAACTATGTTATTCATAATTCAGTTTTATTATATTTTATAAAAATTCATATTATTTCCATAATGATGAAATTTTAGTTTATTTTGATATTATATCACACGCGTTACGCAAATGAAAATGAGAATTCCATAGTCCCTGGACCATGAGACATAAACTTACATTGTATGATAAATCTATTTTATATTAGGCAATGTTTCTAATTCTAACATAAACTCATTCTATGACAATTACCACTCCATCCCTGGTTGTTTTCCGTAATGACATTGGCCTGATGGTGAAGCAATACAATGGCACAATCTGTATGGCCCAGTGTCACTGCCAGCATCAACGGCGTTCTGCCTCTGTTGTCACATTTCTCTATGTCATGCTGGAAAAAAGACATAAAGAGATGTCGGAAATCTAACAAAGAGGTGTTAAAGCTTATACCTAAAAGATATCAATCTCTTTTAATACTCTGATCAGAGGTCACTCAGAAGTAATTCTTATGAACAGATGTAGATTACTACATCCCTGTTTTTAAGAAAATTGAAGTCATATTCACATAGAAATGGCATTACATCAAGTTTAGATTAGTCACTCAAAATAATTCTCCTGCAAAAGATTCAGTATAGCACTTTTTCTCCCTTTTCATTTTTTGTTAGAATAATTACTTTAAAAGGTTAAACTTGTGCGTATTGCAGATAATAACCACTATATCAGTACCTCATCTGATTTGGCTAAAGGTCTTTAGATATCCGATCCAAAAGCAAATTGGTGTCCTTTTGTTGCGACTTTCACTTCAATTGCCTTAAAAATGTAGGCATAGTGACCTTAGCTTTTTTCGACTGTCACGTTTGAACGACCCATGCCCAATATGTTAAAGCAGATCATAATAAGTTAAGTGTAAGGTCAAACCGCTCTTTATAAGATTTTTGGAGTGTGTAACATTAAATTTACGAATATTTCATGTATACCTATTTCTACCAGAGCGTGTTAGATAACCCATCTTTAAAAAGTCACAATATTTTACCATGTATGTATAGCAAAATACACTATTGTGTACAATTTGCTGTATGAATAAAACACTTTTCTTGACATGATGATTTTAATTTGTTTATTTAATTAATTCAGAAAGTACATAAAAATACAAAACATTTTTAAATATTGTCCTTTTTCTGACACTTGTATTCCATATCCTCTTCATTCAAAAACAATAAATGTTATAACTTTCCTCCAAAAAATCAATTTTTTTTCACTATAAAGCAATTTACAGAAAATCCATATGAAATTGATCTTGATAGCCTTTCTATGTACGTAAATGAGGGTGTCAGCAAAAGGGTTAAACAGTATATATTAAATCAAACCATAAACTTGTGCCCAATTATAATAAGTCTCATTACTTATGTTTTCTCGTAATTGCTGTATTTCAAGTATCAATATATTATATACATACTACCATAAAATTGGCAGAGTCAACTGTCATTTGAGAATAAAAATTGTTTCATTTAATTGTTTTCTGTACTTCAAAAAAAGAAAAAAAAAAAGATTGAAATCAGCAAAGGCAAATTCAACTTTTTACATATTTGCTCTATCAGATAAAACATAGCATAAATGTTACCATAAAAAATACATAGACAGTTTGTCAAGACCATGCACCATGTCATAAGAATTATAAAAAAAATGATTTGTAAGACTTTAACTCGGTAAATTCTATCTGTACAACAATGTGCATACTCATTTAAAGTGCATGGTAACCTCATCTGCAATGTAATAAACATAAATTCACAAATTTTTGTGCATGGCGCGTTAGGGGTCCTGAATATTGCGCAGAAGACAGCATTTTGGTACATAAAAAAGCAAAACATTTTCTATATTACCGATTAATGAACTTTTTTTTCAAATGAAGTATTAACTAATAAACTGATCTGATACCATCCAATTTACAGGAAAACACTGTTTCAAGCTCTGTGTAATTATTGTTTCATAAAATGAAAAAATGTGGAATATCAATGAAGAATAAAGAACATGGAATACCTGTATGAAATACTGCTGCAGGATTAAGAATCTACAATATTAGTATAGAATAGCACTGTGTAATAGAAAATGTAAAACAAGATACTTTTAAGCCTTTATGGGCGGGGCAGTCTGATACTCGGATGTACACCTGGACGATGAGACTTGGGAACATTTCGTGAGATGATGCTGCAATTGGGAGCTGGCGATCACATTGCAGGTTTTTCCGCATGTTATTTATTTTTTACCTCAGCAAGTATGTGCAATGAGTAAGAATGATAAAAAAGCTTGAGCTGCGGTTCATAGACAGCCATCCGCAAAAGGTGAAGTATAAAAATTAATTCGCTGCTCAAACAGAAATTCAAGTGTAAGAACCATTTAAAGAGATGTTTTATCCTACAAAACCTAAAGCTATATAAAACTAGAATAACAGAACAAATAAATTGTTAAATAAACTAATATGACCCCAGAAAATTCACTGTCAGTACCAATGGTAAGCAATAATGTGCATGTCAGATGCTTTTGACCTTTCGCTTTCACAAAAAAAAAATTAAATTAAAAAAAGGATTTTTTTTTATTTTAACTAAAAGGATATGGTGCCCACAATTTAAAAATAGAAATTTTAATTTCGAACATGGTTAACATCCTGGATGATCAAGGAAGTTGGAAGATGAATATTTGAAGTAGCTATTGCTTGAAAATCCATGCTATACCTAATTAGAATTTGCTACTGCATTAGGAGCTCCCTAAGAAAACATTTCTGCTTAATTGCAAAAGCTGGGAAAAATTTTTAAAGGAAAGTGTTGGGTTCCACATACAGCGAGTAACTTTAATATTCACTATGAAATTTTTACTTTGTTCCTAACAAAACAAACAAGAACATAAACAAGATTTATATTAATATATATGTCTAGTAAATGATAGTATAAGTTTTATTTGCATAACTTGCAATAGTTGTTAAATAACACGATTTAAATAAAACACTGTCTAATTTTTGTGTTAGTTTAATATTCTGACACTTTTAGAAACTATTTATTTTTAGGCTAATGTTTGTAACAATATATGCTTTAACCCCTTGTTGGATGGCCATTCTGCTCTATTACTTATTTTAAACATTGTGGTATATTGCAAATTATTTTTTTTAAATATTTAGTTCTTATATTGTCCCATTCTTTTTTTAAATAATGTTTCAACATTTCTTTTGAAGATGTTATTGTTTTTCTGATACGTCGTTCTAGTTCATTCCACACATTTCCAACAGAATTAAGATTTGGTGATCGAAGCAGTGGTTGTAAAGTTTTTGGACAATTGTATAACAAATATTCCTAAACAATGCGTACCTTATGTTTTGGGTCATTGTCCTGATAAAAATAAAACGTGTTTAAAATTGCCATTGTGTAGCACTTTTGTGGAAATTATTTTTTAATATGTTCATATACACATTTTTGTCTATATTGTCAATAAAAACTAATTCCCCCAGTCCAAATGTGGATATACAGCCTCAGAGGAGTACACTGGCTCCTCCGTGTTTTAAAGGCAGCCATAGAGTTTTAAATTTAAATTCTTCATTTTTTATAGCACCATCCTTTGTCTATCTTATCCAAAAATGTTAAATTTACATTTGTTGGTAAAAATAATATTGTTCCACCATACTTCTTCTTCCAAAACAAATTGTTCAGCAAAATTTATTCTTTTCTTTCGATTCCGTTCATTCATATACAGTTTCTTTCTAGCCACTCTTCCATTGTAGTCCCTATCATTTAAGGCTTTGTGGATCATTTGGGGATGTGCCTTTTTCCCAGTCTTGTTTGAGGACTCAGTTGTTAATTTTAGCATACTCAATGAAGGATCCTCCTTCAGTTTTCTTATTAGTTTCCTCTTATCATGTGCATTCAACTTCTTTGGTTGTTTTTTTTGGGGTATGGAGTCAATATGGTCCTTGTATTTTTTTTTTTTTTTTTTAATTCATTTTTCGGCATCGACTGCTAAGGTCATTTGGCCTAGGACCTACTGTTTAAGGTGGATTCCGAACCACCAGAGCTACGGTATACATATCACATAGATTTTTTTTTTTTTTTTAATTCATTTTTCGGCATCGACTGCTAAGGTCATTTGGCCTAGGACCTACTGTTTAAGGTGGATTCCGAACCACCAGAGCTACGGTATACATATCACATAGAAAAACCAGAGGTGATGGGCAGGATTTGAACCCGGGTCTGCCGCGTGGCAGTCTGAGCCTCTATCCACTACACCATCGTAGCTCCCCATCCTTGTATTTAAACCATTTGATGATATTTGCCACTGTACTCTTACTCACATTGTGCACGGCAGTAATTTGTCTACATGATTTGCCCTTTGCAAAAATTACAAGTTGTCATTATATACTTGTACTTAATGAGTATTAAAGAGTAACTGGTGAAATAAAGTTTGTTAGTATTATCCAAACAGTCAACTTTATTTGTAAAGGAACATTGTGTTCTAACTCGAAGTAACTCTGCATCAGCATTAAAAAAAGATGCTATTTTACAAAGTGTCAGAATATTAAAGTAAAACGAAAGTCGAACAGTATTTTATTTATATTGTGTTATATAACAACTATTATACGTTATGCGAATAAAACTTATACTATTGTTTAATAAGACATATATGTCAATATAATACTTGATTATATTTTTTGTTAAGAACTGAAGTAATGATGTAACAAACTAAAGATCTCATAATATCCAAATTTTAAAGTTACATATTGTATACTATCTGCTGGCAATAAAGCAAAATGCCATTGATTTGACTCTTTCTTTGTTCTATGGTTTAAAAGGACTTTTTATATGAGATAATAACTAAAGATGAAAAGTGGTTGTTTCATGATAATTCAAAAAGATGTAAATCATGAATTAATCATATTGAGTTAATTTTCACTGCAAACAACTCTTTTTTTTATGTTTGGTAAACCTTTAAGTGTGCGTTATGCTATAAATTACTTAAACCAGATGAAATTGTTACTGTTGAATATTTTAAATATCAACTTGTGTTTGAACAATGCAATTGAGCATAACAAGCCTGTTACAGGCAATGGGTCTAATCCGATCATACTGCTACACAATAATACCAGGTCTTATACGATAAAATCGTTCAAAGACCCCCCTGAGTTGTTGAGCTGAGAACTTTTGCCACATCCAGCACATTCTGAAGACTTTACCCTGTTAGATTTTTACTTGTTCTGATCCCTCCAGAATTATTTAATGGATTCTTAATTTCAAGCACACGAGGAGGTTGGAAAATGTATCACAAATTTGATCAAGGCAAGATCACCATGCTTTTATAAAAATGGGATTTACCAATTGATTAAAAAAATGAAAAAGATATATAGACACTAGTAGAGATTACTTTCCTAACTAAAGCATAATTTTCTATTGAACAAACAAACATTAATGTTTATCAAAAAAGGCCCAGAATAGTAATACATGATAGAAGATTTGAAACAAGGTATCAAATCATTACAAAATAATACTTCATAATAAAGTGCAAAATGCTCATGCAAAATAGTTGTGAAGAATAAAAATACGAAATATTGATATAAAATAATGTCTTCTGCTGTTTCTTCAATTCATTATGGATACTAACTGCTATAATTATTTGGCCTAAGACATACTGTTTAATGTGAATTCCGAACCACCAGAGCTACAATATACATATCACATGGAAAAAACCAGACGTGATCAGCATAATTCCAATTCAGATCTTTCACGTAGAAGCGCAAGCCTATGTTCACTACATCACTTTAGTACATCAACCCTTTCATTGCTGAATTAATATTCCTATTCTAGTTTTGTGATATGTAGTACTTTTCAAAACAAAGTTGTACACAACGCCCTATATCACATTTTGCACACACATACTCTGTTCGGTCCTGCTCCAGGGTAATGTTGGAATAAACATGGCAAAGTCCAACAGCATTTTTCTTTTTCTTTTTTTTTTTTTTTGGTAGGAGAGACAAGACTGTACTTTTCTCAGCTCCTGATAATACCTACTTAACAAGGAAAGGGTTAAATAGTACTGTAAAAAGGAGTACATACCGATTTGGTGGAGAGTTCCCTGTCGAGCTCCCCGCAGTCGTTATTCCATACGAGGAGGTGGAGGGGATAGTTCCTCCTGACAGCGTCCACGTTCACCATCTTCCAGCGTGACGTGTCCCAGAATATCGTGCCGCGCTGAAAGTGTCAGCGTGCGCCGGTGGGCGGCGGCTTGGTACGGCCAACATCGACTCGGAGGAATGGCGCACCGGCGGCCATTTCTCTTCCGTACGAGTCGCGCTTCAACCACTGACACACTGTCTGTCCGTGCTAGACATATGTAGGTGTATCTGTATGACTCTGTGACGGCTACTGAGTATATGTGTGAATGCATGGACTAATTTACATGTACATGTGTAGGCGGTTTACATGTGCAACAGGCGACATAGGGCGGTATTCATAGTACATTCTCAAGATAATGAAAAAAACCGCCTTAATGAAGACCGTCTCCTCGAAGAAGGTGGCTTTGAGATACTATAAATTTGGAGTTCGCATAGAAAGTGATGTTGAAGACCAAGCTAGTACTAAAGGGTGCCTAGTATCGCAAAAACCTTTATGAAGGCTGTGCTCGAAGTCCTGCATATTTTCAATTTGGCGATATTCGTAACAATGTTTCTACGACAACCAATGACAGAAGCGCATCCTGCTCGCTCTTTTAAATAAGCCAGATATTTTGTATTCTGATTTGGGTTCTACAAAATTGAATTTTGCTTATACGGAAGTCACTAGCAAACTTCGAATATACGTTGGAAAATCTCACAAACTAAGAAACTCCGGAGAATTAATTCACGGCAAAACAATAAAGCTGTAGCAAGGCTTGGGTACGCTCGCACTAATCCCTCACCTTTCCAACTGTCAGGTACACAGAAAACACTAGTAAACCCCATGTTGACTTTGAGAGCTTCGTGTGGAGAAACTGAGAAGCTCCGGAGGAACGAATAACTGACAAGCGAATAGTGCCGTAGCATAACTAGTGAGCGCCCATGCTAATTCGCAAACTTATCGACATCTCAATGTATTTTACTCGCTCGTACTGCAATGCTTCTTTCTCGTTCTCAATGTATACTACTTACACTCAATGTAGCTCTCTCTTGTTTGTGATTTTGTATAAGGCGTGTAAGCGGAAAAATAAACCCACTAGGGTAGTGTAGTGAATTATAGCTGGGACTTCCACGCACGAGACCCGGGTTAGAATCCCGCCCAGCATCTCTGACTTTTCTAGGCCAAATAACCTTAGTAGTTGGTATTGAAAATAAATTAACCCTTAATGATCACAAGTCACCTCTCACGTGACAACAGTACTTATGAATGCGGTCGTATGTCACGTGTGAGGTGACAAGACGGATCCTGTTAAAACTGGTGGTCTGTGAAATCTGTGCACAATTGTCTTGTTACTTAAGCACTAGCAACAGAGCAATTATTATCTTCAGCGATATATCAATGCTTGTTGCAGCCAATTTTATTTGCATTGAGTCCAAAAAATGAATGAAGAAAATTTTATAAATTTCGACATGGTAGTAACAGTGAATGTTTTGAAAACAATTTTCAAAGTGATTTTAAATCTAGTAATGACACTAACAGTCACATTTTATTACACCTAATAAAAAAAAATGTTATACTTATGAAATGTTCAAATGAAGAAAAAAATGATGTAGAAATAAAAAATGTTGATAACTCAGAAGATGATTGAATTGAAAGCTGTAAACAAATGCCAGTGATAAAACCTATTGATGCCAAGCAGAGTCTTGATTACCCTAGCGGACGATACAGATGAAATTTTTCTATATTTATTATTCTAAACGAGCAAAAAATAACTCAATCGCGGAAACTGGTCTGGTCCAACAATTTTTGATCTGCTATGCTTCTCACACTACTACAGAAGCTCTTAAATGAGTCGTTTTATTCTCGGTATATATCGGATTATATGACTCAAACTATATATACTTTGTTAAAATTAACTAGCCATCTACGGCTAATTCTTCCGCTATAGACAATACAGTCCCAATGCTGTTGTCAGTTAAATACTGTTCTTTGCATTAATATGGTCTCCAACAACAATATTAGGCAGCATGTCACAAGAAGTAACGAAGTATCGAAAGGTAGGCGATACCAGGGTTCATATCTCGCCCATCACCTGTGGTTTTTTTATGTAATATGTAATGTACACTGTAGCTCTAGTCGTTCGGAACCCACCTTAAGGGTCCGCAGGAGTGAGTCTGTTGGCAGCTCTGATTTATTTCGCTGATTTTCGGAGTTTCTTGCGGAGAATCGCAGTAGATTCAAAGAGAAAGAGACGGATTGATACGCCAAGAGCATGTGGGACAGAGATCAGAGATACAAACAATCGGTGCTAGAGTTTTCCGGTTGTTACGTGTATTCAGCAAAAACGCTATATCTTTTCGTGATTTTCGCTTTAAAAGATGCCTTATATTCCAGAGTATAAGATAGTGCTGGCCGATTTTGTAATTTTGTTGATATTTCAATGGGAAATTAAAGTGCACATTTCCTAAGAAAACTATTTTGTTCGGCCACTTTTTCAAAAAAGCTCAGCAGTTGTTTCTTGTACGAGTTTTTCTCAATATAAATATCATAATCATTACGGATTTTATTCGAAATTGAGGGAGCATACCTATTTTTTGTAAAGTTTTATGGGGCAAATTAGAACATCGAGCCACTCAACTTTATGTGTAATTGTACAAAAAATATTTAGAATAAAAAATTTGATAAATATGTTACGACTTTCTTTCAAACGTCTGTGTGTAAAAATTCCACTGAATGTGAACTGTTTGAATACCATTAAGGCTGCGCGGTTTCGTGTCCGTTTGGTAGACTTACCTCTGTTCTATCGACACAGTTTCAAATGCTTTTTAGCTTGTTCGAATAGAAGGTAGTGTACGAACGACGTCGATGGTTCGGGTCTATACAGTACTATCTTTTTAATTTTTTTGTTCATTGGATTTATAAAAATTGTATTCTGTACAATATTTATAAATTTCATATTTTTGCAAATGATAACGATATAACGCTATAGATTGAATAGCGTTAAGAGCGTTGCCGGTTTTATCGGCATTACCCAGCGAGACGTTTGGTTGCTAAGTATGCTAGCTATCCACTGATCAAGGTCGCCTAAATGCAACATTGTATTTAAAAAACGAGCAAAGGCAAGCATGTTGTTCACCGAAAAATATTAGCTGCAATGCCACGGGATTCGGAATCAAGCAAAAGTCAAATATTGCAAACCTGCTCCGCAAGAATTTACTTTTGTGTTCATATTAAATGTATTTTTCAAATTCATTAGTTTACAAAGTATTTTTTGTTATTATAAACTTCACGGAAGGTGGATAATAACAAAAAAAAAATTATATGTTTTTTTAAACACAAGTTGGATATAATTATGGATGCTTCTTGTACATATCTTTTTGTCTTTGGTATTTATTTTTCCAAAATTATCACAAAAGAAAATTATTTCAATTAAATTTAATCGATATCATTCTGTTTAATATATGGACGATGCTTATTAAGAACTTACATATATATGCATTTATGCAGTAATGCTTGCGCTTATTGTTTACTACCCTAGATCCGTGCGGCAAGGTCTATTGAGGCAAAAAAACTCGACCGGGATTGCTTAGGCTTAAATTTCATCGGCGCATCGCAAGGTGACGTCGCAAACTAAAGCGAGAGATCGAGTGCGACTGAGTACAATCAGAGCGAGAAAGGCCGATAAGAGCAAGTGAGATACGCTAAATACCAGAAAGACGCATCAAGAGCGAGATATATTGAGATGTCGGAAAGATGGATGATTAGCGCGGGCGCCCGCTAGTCGTGCTACGGCATCCTTCGTAGCCTAGACGTCAGTTCTCCGGAGCTTCTTAATTTCTCCACACGAGGCCCCTAAAGTCAACTCGGAGTTTGCTCCTCACTCCTGTGACCCTTAAACAGTAGGTCCTAAGCCAAATAACCTAGACCTTAGGAATTGGTACCAAAAATGAATTAAAAAAAAAAGTAGACAATGCAATAGGATACGGGCTAAGTATCCTATTTTTATATTTACATGTAAAAAAAATAAAACAAAAAGTGTGTGAAGATAGAATAACATTTAATAAATTTGAATTTATTTCGTTTTAATCATATACAGTACCATAAAAAAAAGGCAAGAATAAAAATGTCCTTTTTTTAAATTTAATGAATAAATACAAAAGGAGAAATATTACTAGGGTTGACAAAAAAACAAGTAATAAAAAAAATATAAAAGTATGTGGAATGTCTCATTCGCGTTACTATCTTTGAACAAGTTGAAAAGCATCGTTGGGCTGTTCCGACGTAACAGTAGCAGAAGAAAGGAAAACAGTTTCGTATTCAAACGGTTCCGATTTATTCTATTCCTTATACGAAGGTGTTTCAAGGAAAGACACAATATTTTTTCATAATTTTCAATTCCAAGTATTCTTTATACAATTAGGCATAATGTTAAATGACGCGAGGTTGCAATTTGGTCTTTAGAACTTTATAAGAGAAATTTATAAGTTTTTACAAAAAAAATGTTTGTTTTACAACTGTTCCTAGAATAAGCTATTGAACGAGCTGAGCATAATTCTCCCGAATATGAATATCACGATTATTATGGTTCTCCGTTGGAAATCGGTAAAAAAAATGTTGCTACATCCAGGGCGCCAAAAAATATTAGTGTAGCTCTATCCATGTTTCATTTTTCCTCCAATAGAGGCGCTAATTTTGCTGTATTTATGGGAAACGCTTTTTAATTTTGTTGACAACAGTTTCGAGATATGCGTATAATGATCGTGATATGCGTATTCAAAAGAATTTTACAAACAAACTCTGAGAATCCAAATTTGAAAAAAAAGTTCAAACAAAAAATTACCGCTACGGGAAAGTCTGCATTTATTTTTGCAGAAATTGCAACCAAATTTTAAAAACTGGCTTTGAGCGTACCTTTCAACGCGAATAAAGCATTTTCAAAAAAAAAATCTTGAGGAATTATTGCGTTTTTGCTTCAGAAAAACATATTGAAGAATTTGTTAAGCTGTTTTGTCTGTATTTCCAGTCCCTATTCTACATGCTCTAATCGTATCGATTTATTTCTTTCTGTCCGAAGTATCTTAATTTTTCCGCAAGAAACCCCCAAAGTAAGCGAGATAAATCAGGGGTACCAACGAAGTCACTCTTGCAGACTATTAAAATTAAATAGCCAACTACGGGTAATTTTTCACCCATGGATAATATAGTCCTAGTTCTGTTATCAGTTCGGTACCGTTCTTTGCATTACGATAGTCTATAGCAACAAAAAGGCCTTGTTGTCAGGGAACATTATGTCACAAAAAGTAATAATGTATTGAAAGGTTGGTAATGCAACAGGGGATGGGCCATATATTCTATTTTTATATTTATATGAAAAAAAAAAAACAAAAAGGTGTGTGAAGACAGAATAACATTTAATAAATTTGAATCTATCTCATTTCAAATGTACATAACACCATAAAAAAAGTAAAAATATAAATGTACTTTTTGTAAATTCGATGAATACATACACAAGGCAAAATATTACTAGGGTTAACAAAAGATAAGTAAATGAAAGAAATGTAAAAATGCATGAGACCAAACCATATCTCTTTCGCGTTACCATGTATTCGAACAAGCTGGAAAATATTATTGGACTATTTCGATGTCCCAATAGCAGAAGAAAGAAATAAAGCGCGAAACCGCGTAGTCATGAAGGTACAGACAAACCCATTAATTTGTTCCAGGACCCCTCAAAGGGGGCAAGGAGAACCTAGAATACGCTTGTGGCGCTGTCCGGCGGCTGAGGCCAATCGGCCCAGATTTATAGACTCTGTGATCGACACACGCGCTATTTACAAACTGCGCATAAATGTATAATTCTGGTTGTCACAATACACATTGACATATTTAATTGTATTATTCATAGATTCGTGCAAATACAACGTTATAGAGCCTAATATAACTTATTGATAGTCTAAGAAAAGAACGAAATATCTTTTAAAATTGGAAAAATGCCCTTCAAGAAGAAACTTTTGCATCAGAATTATTACAGATAATGATTTCGTAACGTTTATCGATTAAAAAGATTAAATCAAGTAATTGTGCGAGGACTGATTATTAATTGTTATTTTTCAGAGCTATAATGCACTATTTCAGAGTTGTAAATGGTTCTTTTCAAGGTTATGGCACGGTTCTTGACTGAACTACAATTTATTTTACATTGGAAGAATTAATCAATCAATTAATATTACGAAATCATTATCTGTAATAATTCTGATGCAAAAGTGACTTCTTGAAGGGCATTTTTTCAATTTTAAAAAATATTTCGTTCTTTTCCCACCTTCTTAGACTATCAATAAGTTATATTAGGTTCTATAATGTTGTATTTGCACGAATCTATGAATAATACAATTAAATATGTCAATGTGTATTGTGACAACCAGAATTATACATTTATGCGCAGTTTGTAAATAGCGCGCGTGTCGATCACAGAGTCTATAAATTTGGGCCGATTGGCCTCAGCGGTTGACACTTTTTATAGAAGAATATATTTGTTTTACAACTTTTCCAAGAACAAACAGTTGAACGTGCTTAGTATAATCTTTTTTAATATGAGCATCTCATTCATTATGCCCTTCTTTTAAAATTGTACAAGAACAAGATTTTTATTCTTGTACCTAGGGACACGAGAAGTGTACATGTAGCTTTGTCCGTATTTTACTTTTTCTTTAATAAAAGCCCTAATTTTACTGTATTTATGGGAAAAGCATTTCAGTTTTCCTGGTCACAATTTCAAAAAAAGACGCATAATAATAGTGATATTCGTATTCAGAAATATTCTTCGGACAAAAGCAGAGGACCTAAATATGAAAAAAAGCTCAAACAAAAAATTCCTACTACGGAAAGTCTGTCTTTATTTTTTAGGAAATCTCAGCCAATTTTTAAAAATTCAATCTATGCTTTTCATCTGACACGTATGAAGCGTCTTCTAAATAATATTCATGAGGAATTATTAAGTTCTCGCTTCAGAAAAACAGAAACAATACTTCGCTAGGCTGGTTTGTTTGTATCTTCAGTCTCTGTCCTACACGATTTTATCGTATCGATCCGTCTCTTTCTTTTGGAAGTTTATCAGATTCTCCGCATCAGGCCTCCAACATCAGAAAGACAAATTAGGGGTACCACCCAACTCACTCCTGCGAACTTTTTAAAAAAGATGCGTTAAAAAATATTGCACATTTATTGCAATCGGTTCAGAATGGATAATTGCTAAATTGGTCCGTTTGTTTCTGGTCCTTGTGTCTTCCCCTATTGATGCATTGATGTGTCTCTTTCTTTACAAACTTTCTCAGATTCTGTATTTGAAGCCTTCAAAATCAAGGTGACAATCAGTGGTACCAATAAAGCTTTCTCCTGTAATCCATATATGTATTATTTATCAAGATTAATGATCAGTAAACAAACATCTACAGTATCCCTTTTCTGATTGACCAGAGCATCCAAAAGAATGAAAGGATATATTTTCGTAACATTCATGGCCATCGGAATTCAGGCATGCGCGGTTCGATCATCGAGGATCTCGATTGACGTCACCGCTAGGCGACCAAGATGGCTGACAATGTTGATAAGTGGTTTGGTTACGCCGTGGCCGAGCGATAACTAGTGCGGACGGCTCCCGGGGGGCGGAATTATGCCTTTGAGGTAGGTGAGCCCCGGGTGCCTGTGAGAAAGGGATAGAGAGAAAGAGAGAGAGAAAGTGAGTGAGATAGAACGCAACAGCAAAGGATGGCGGAGGGCGAGGACGCGGAACAGGAGATACGTCGGGCCCTGGACGTCGTGCAATCTATGATTGACATCTCCGCGGATCGACTGGAGGGCCTTAGGACCCAGTGTTCCACCAGCGCGGAACTTACACAGCAGGAAATACGCACTCTTGAAGTAAGTTTCACTTTCTAGCTTGTTCTTGGTGTGTATATTACTATATTTTGTGTACGTATGTGTGTCTGTATGCTGTTTGTATGTATGTGTATACATAGGCTAAGTGAGAAGGAACTGTTTATTGATATTTGCTTATAGATTTTATAAATTGTAGTGCATTGGTATATAACAAAAAAATTTCTACAATAACAAGGTGTAATTTATATTTAAAATTGAGTAAAGTCATAAGCAACTCTCGAGAAGTAATTATTTTTTACCCACTTTGTATGTGGCAGATACATATTATTTGTACAAAAATCATCATGAAGCTTATGTATCTAGAAATCCTTAGTTGTATTTTACTATTTATACGATAATTAGACTGTTAGAATGCTATTTAATATATCTGGATGTAATACCTCTATTAATTTTTAGGATTTAGTACATTTTGATATTGTAATAATGACATAACATTTTAATATTGTGCTACTACAATGTTGTAATGATATTATAATATTTGACATGTGTATAAAGTAGTATGTGTCATTAGAGAAAATGGCTATGAAAGATCATCATTTGGCGGTTTTAGGCTATAGGATTTTGTGCAATTTCTGTTAAAGTAGGAAATTAAATGAAAGAAAACACTGTAGTTGTTTGATTGTCCATTTGAAAGGATAATACATTTCTAATTAGGGTGGTGTAAATTAGTTATGTTTAAGTCACTAAGTCAGGGACATAACTGCTTAGGTTCTGGAAATAAGATCTCACAGATCTATCTCACTCTACTTAGGCTTATATAAATTTTTGATTTTAAATGTGAATATTACATTTCAATATGTTATAACTTTTTGGAAAAATGTTACCATTATTAATTTAGTTAAGGCTGAATCAGATAATTCATGATCGAAAGAAGAATAATTGTGGTTCTTTAGGCAAAGTACCCATGACTTGTTTTTTTTTGATACAGTTATCCTTTAAATTATCCAACCTTGAGTGCGTGTCTGTGAACAAATGTTTTTATTTACATTGAACCAGTGTCATCAGAGTATTGCTCATTTGGCATAATAAATGTTGTCTTCTCTAAAGAGTTAGCATCTATTGGGATCTAATGATAATCCGACAACATATTTAAACATATGCATCACTATGTACTATAGTCTGTCTCTCTGATCTGTAATTAATGATAGGAGGTATCTATTCTCAATGGCATTGTCATTTAGTGTGCGGAAGTTGATGAATATGTGGTCAGAAACATCCTTTTTTCTAATAGATAACAAAGGGTTTCTGAAGAGAAAACAGTTCAGTATTATGATACCAGTCCATTGTAATTTTGCCATCTTTTTCTTAATTACTAATCTTTTCTGTGATCTAAGATAGTGTCGATAGAGCCATATTCTGTTAACGGTTAAGGACATGTATTTTTGGGGAGCTACGGTGGTGTAGTGGATAGAGGCTCAGACTGCCACGCGGCAGACCTGGGTTCGAATCCCGCCCATCACCTCTGGTTTTTCTATGTGATATGTATACCGTAGCTCTGGTGGTTCGGAACCCACCTTAAACAGTAGGTCCTAGGCCAAATGTCCTTAGCAGTTGATGTCGAAAAATGAATGGAAAAAAAAAACATGTATTTTTAATCAACCAGTAGAAATGCAGTACATAGTAGTGTTGCAAGCACAAACAGTGGATAATTTTTTACTATGTAATTTAGTTGCTCTTTATATACATTAGGCATATTCGTATTTAAGCAATTAAATTTGACATTGTTTTTGCAAATATAACGAGAATTTACTTTTAAGAATGGGTCAAAATAATCTGATCTGAATTTATACCAGTAAGTGTACACATAATGAATATTTATTTTATTCTTTGTCTGATAGTGTGATGAAGTGTTATGACTTTCGGTCACTTACATTGGCCATTCATGTAGAATGATTTGTACACAGGTGTATGGTACTATTTAAATAAATAATACTTAACTAATAAATAATTAAAGTAAGTAAAAGTTTACATAAATTACAAATCAATTATAAAATTAAATTACACTAATCGTTTTATTAATTTAGTTTCATTCACACTAAAGTTCGAAGAAAATATTTTGTGCCAAATGTTGTGATCATTCTGCAATTATGGTCGGAAATAACTTAAACCAAAATTTGATTATTATCGAATTGCTCATTCAAGTTGCTCATGAGATGCAGATCTACATGTGGTTTGATCATGCCATTTCCACAGAGCATACTGTCCACTGTTTGTCATCAATGAAGTGTATCATTTACGTTTCTTTCTTTCCGTTCAAACATCACTCGAAAGCTTTGTGTCTAGACTTTCTATAAGAGCTATCTTTTATTTTTGTCTGTCTTTGCCTTTGGCTAACCTTGCCAATACGATGGAGTTATGAATCGCAAAGACCTATCTGAATATTGTTGTTGTTAAACTAAGCAATATGAGTCAAAATAACCTGAATTATTATCTACTTGAACCTAGAATTGCATTGCTTTCATCAGAATCATCAAATTTTTATCCTAAAACTACAATAACCTCAATTAAAGACTTTTATTAGCGCATAACGGTTTCAAATTTGAATTTTTTCTGTGTCTTTGAATAAACCCTACTTCCGATGTTGGAGACGGGGTAGGAAAAATTTTCGTTTGATGGCTCTAGCCTATAGGATATTTAATTTTTCGGTTATGATGATTATCTGATAGGAATGAAACATTGATCGCTTGATCATCCAATTCAAAGGATGCATTTCTAATCAAGGTGGAAGAATTCTGAAACATTCATGTTGCTATATTATATGTTTATAAGGCAATTGTATGTTATGGCACTATGTACATTTTTAAAAAAGAGATCTCTCAAATCCAATGCATCCTACACAAGCTCATACAAATCTTTGATGTACAAGATAAGTATCCCTCTTTAATGTGCTACATGTCTCCTGAAGAATTACACTATTACGCATTCGATTAAGGTGCAAGGAGATTATTTATGATTTTAAGAAGGATAATTGTAAACCCCTTGACAAATTGCTTGTGATTCATTTTTTGTTGACACATGTATGTTGTATATACGTACACATCATATATAAGCTGTATGTGCCATGATATTGTTTCCGCTTTGAGGAGGTAGGATTCTTGCTACAGTATTTCTTAAGAAATTAAAGAATAGCTCCCAAATTTTATTTTACAGATACATCTCTTGTTCTTTTTAACAATTACATTTATAATAAATTTGCAAAACCATTGAAACATCTTTTATTTCTTAAAAAGCAATAATTATGTATTTTTTATTTTATTTTGAAGAGGAAGTATACGAAAGATGAATGTTCTTACATACATCCTTTTAAAAGTATGGATCTTCTGTAAAAAAAAGTATATAAGCTTAAAAGGGGATAGTTTTCAGGACTGTTTAGGGTAGGTAGCTTTTTTTTTTTTTAGGATCTCAAAGAATGTTTATGCCAAATTTGAAGTCGAATTTGATGTGTAATGGTATAAAGTCCTTTACCTAATAAACAGACAAATTTACGTATATGCATACATATATATTCACTTATATACACATAGATGAATCAATGCCCTGGAATCATTATACGATAATAAATACTATCTATCTAGGCTATCTAGACAAAATAAATAGGGTTAACTTTTCGTATGTCATATGAAATCAATTACCACTTGTTTCATATGTATGATATTTATCTTCTCTTATTACCTGTTAATAAAATATTTGTTCCAGTTCTTTGTACATATAGATTTATTTTATTGTATATGATATATAGTGAATGGATTTTAAAATCTCTTTATTTTAATGCAGGGTAAGTTAATAAAGCTGTACTCGAAACAGCTGGTGACAAAGGCTAAACTGGCGGTGGAGTCTCTACCTGCAGAGATGAGGCAGTATCCTTCTTTGCAGCAATGGCTGCGCGTTGTTGGCTTAACGCAGGAATCCATACAGGTATGGATATTATATTTATAATGTACATGTTTTATATATGTAGCAATTAAATAGATGTTTTAGTTGAATAGCTTTTATGTAAGCAAATATTATGTCAGCTTATCCACTCTAAATTGTACCACAAATCGCATTGAGGATCTAAAATCTTTCCAAAGGTCATACATGCACGAGAATAATGGCAATTTGTTTCCAATATTTGTTTTCAAACTTGGCTTTATAACAAATTTTATAAATATGATTCTGAAAGCATTTAATCAGTGTAAATGTGGGAAAAAGAAAAGCAAGACAATACCACAACCAGATATGAAAAAAAATACATATATTGAAGTAACAAAAAAATATATTTATATGGTAATAAATACAAAAGAAAAATACATATACTCGACACTTAAAAATAAAGACAATTTGTCATTATATCACATAGATTGCAGGTGAGACTGTTGCATGCCATATGTTGGTCTGATCTAGGTAGATAGTATTTAATCTTTTCAATATGGTTACATCTTTTGCTAGTATGATTCTGCTATAGGGACAGTTTATTTGCGAATATGGCAGTGCTGCAAAAGCCAATTATGACACGACATATACTTTATTTCATAAAATGTGTAATTTTTTATAGTTTCTAATATAATGTAAACTACAGATAAATCGCCCATAAATAAAACAAAAAAAAATCAGTTGTGAAGGAGCTAAAATAATTGTACTATACTTGACTAAGGTGTCAATCATTGAAACAAAACTGTGTAGGTGACTACATAGCAGAATCTTAATTACTATCGCCCAGGTAGAAACTCAAATTTGCAACTAAATTGATCAACTTAATTAATGAACATCCTTTCCGAGAGCAGAGGGATTCAAAAACTAGTCTAGAAAGTATTGTCTTTAATTTCTTTAATATCATTTTTTAAATTTAAAACGTTTTTTTAACATATTGGTGAGATTTTGCATTACGAGACTGTAGTCATTGGTGACTGTAGTCATTGGTAGTATCAAAGTGTTTAATAGGACTAGTGTTGGGCAAATAGCACATAGTTTTTAATTCGATGTTTTAAATACAATAATAAGTATCGATGTACAAATACAATTATAAGAACTGCAGGGTATATGCATATGGTATCTATAGAATAGTTATATAGAGTATGCTTCTTTTTTTGTTATTTAATTTTGAGCACTGAGTGCTAAGGTAATTTGGACTAGAACATTCTGTTTAATGTGGATTGCGAACCACCAGACCTGCAGTATACATATTACATGAAAATACAAAAGACAATACGGTAGATTTAAACTCAGGTCACCAGCATGAAACTCCAAGTCTCTATCTACTATACTACCACAGTTCCAGAGAGTTTTCATAGAGTTCTTAGATACATCTACAATATATCTAAACATCCTGAAATTACTGTTTTCATTTCTATACTCATTTCTATATGGTTAATATATTTATAAAACTTTGGGATTTAACACTAGAATTAATTTTTATTTACTCATTTTATTAAATAATATGTGCTTAGACAAATAGTATTTAAATATAAAGGTTTGCAAGGAAAAAGCATGCTTTATGTTTTAATATTTGTAATATTTATGTGCTTTAACATTTTGGACATAGCTCATTAAAAAATTACTGTATAAAAAGGTTTAGCTGCTGCTCTTCAATTTAGAAGAAAATCGACGCCTAAGTTTATTGCATATACCTATCAGTATACATATTGAAAAAGTTTCGTTGATGTCGAACAAAGCAGTGGCTTAGTAGTGTTAGTCTACTTGCTTTCCAAAACCCAATGTTTTTAATTTACATATCCTTTCGAAGCATATTATATTTTCTTATTTTGTTTATAATTACTTTTAACCACTTTTAATAGAAACCTTATGATTGAGAAGTTATCGAAGGTGGCATTCAAAATTGAAATTACTTATCCCTTTTATAGAAATAATCACTAAATAATTATTGAAAACTGTTCAAGCATGTCGAAATCTGTAGAATTCAGAATCTACTTTTCTCTTTTTAAAAAGAATTTTTTTCATGCATATAATATGTAAGGCAATTGAAGAACAAAAAGAATAGTAAATATTTGACGACTGCAAGTAATCACGATAACGGGTCGAAAAAAACGATTACGTGCACCTGCATGAATGTGTGTTTATGCATAGTTAAATTAAGAATGTTAGATAATTTGAACAATTAGAATTAGAGAGTGTCAAGCTACAGAGGTGATAGATTGTGAATGTACAGAGACCTACAATGTACAAGAGAACAGGATTTGTTATAACATAGAATACGAATAGTATTATAATAATACTAATAATATAATGCTAATACAGTAAAATTTCCACAAAAGTCGCTCTCAAACACCTTAAATGTCGTTACGCTGCTCCTACGCCTATGTTATCTGGACCGGACCCAGCCAAGCATGCAGTATGGGACATAATACGGTACCCAGAGACTCTTTTGAAAAACATTCACAGCTTGACAGTGCCTAACACAAAAATATAACCTTTTTTTTAGATAAATGTTTATTAACACGTTGATGAGATTTTGCTGATAAAAATGAGAAAAAACACGATAAAATTACGTCTATATTTACTAACTTGATACATATTTTATAACTCAGTTTCTTTTATTATTGCCTCCGATACATTAAAAAAGAAAGCTGGGTTATTAATCTGATTCAAAATAATAATAAGAAAAAATATTTTTAATGTATTACTAATACTAATATTAATACGAATACTTTACTATGTTATTAATATATTTACATATTAAAGGCGATGTAGACTTATGCTTCTACATTATTAGTCAAATTACGTCTTTTTTCTAGCTGCGTCAAGTAAACCCTGCTTTCCGACTCGCAAGTGTCACTCAAATCCTGTCTCTCTCTTCGTAACAAGCCCATAAACCGTGTCTCTTAGTTCGGAAGTATTGTAGCATTTAGACTGAGTCTTTTTCGTCGTTAATATCACAGCACGACTTATGGATTCAGTGGGAATTACCAATATTTGAATACCGAAAAAATCTTACAAAAAAAAAAATTTGTGATAAAAAAAATAAAATTGGAAGAAATTATGACAATACTTTTTACGCAGATTTTTAAATGTCACACGTCTACATCGCATTTGACCTGTCCTTTTTGTTTGGGATCTGTTTTGTGCACTGGCACTCTTGTTCAGTAGAATACCAAAGCCTGGAAAATCATTTCTTCTACCTCGTAACAAAAATCGTATCCAGCGTCAAAAATCGTGTCAATGCTTTAGGACACTTAAGGCAATTTTACTGCATGATAAAAGTTCCATGATTGTGTGGAGCTTCCTTGTGAACTTATATTATCTTCTCTAAAGCAAGTAAAGCGTCTGATGTGGCATATGATGGGGTACGCAGTGTGGCTCCTTTGGTAGGAATACACCTTCATGGTTCTTAATACAATGATATAACTTATTTAGCTATATATTTCTTTATAGTTATATAATACTCTTAGTCTTAAAAGAAGTAAGACATTCAAAAAGCAGCCTGAAAAGTATTATGTTAAATTTTTTCAATTTCATTTTTTTTTATATGAAATTTTGTTTATCATATTGGTGAGATCTTTCTGATAAAAATCATACAAATACGATATAATTACGACCACATTTACTTATTTAATATTTATTCGACAACCGATTTTTTTTTTGTTATCGATACGCTTGTTTTAGGAAAATGCATTGTTAGTCACGCTTGAATAATAATAGGAAAGTATTTTTAATATATTTTAAGTCATTTATAAATTTCTTTGGTAAGTATATAATTTTATGCCTTAATGTCCACTGAATTGCATCTTCTATATCATAAGTAACAACACAGCGTTGTACTTATTCAGCAGAAATTATAAAGCATGGCTTACATTTTGACATGTACGATGATGTATACAGATATTTTATGTAATTTTTATATAAGTCTCACTTGTAGTTTTATTAAAAAATACATAAAAGCAATGACTGAATAAATTTTAAATGAGTATATGCACTCCTAAACTCCTGATTTGCTATCAGTTTAAGAAGAATCTGTGATTTCTGGTCTAACAAAACACCTATCGACACATTTTTTATTTTAATTCTGCACCTGGTTTCGTTGAAATTTGAATTGATCACATTGACATTTTTGGGTCTAATAATAATAATTTTGGCCGTTTATATTATTAAATGGTTACTAAATAACGAATTAAATGAAATTGATATTGCAAAAATTGTAAAATTTAAGGTGGTGAATTAAATCGTATTAAGAAAAACAGCATAGAAAAAAATTGGACATTGGGGTAACTGAACCACGGAACTTGAATTTCATTTAATTGATAATTTAGTAACTATTTAACTAATTGAGCCATACACCAATGGTTAAAATTATTATTGTTTCAACCAAATATAACAATGTAGTCAACTGAACTTCTAATTCCGCAACACCAGATGTAGAATTCAAGTATAAAGTGTGAATAGGTGTTCTGTTAGATCAAGAATCACTGATTGCTCTTAAATATTAAATAACTAAATGTGTTTTTAATTATATCGTTTTTGGTCTCATTTTGATCGGAAAAGTCGCATCGATATGTTACAAAAATTTTCACATTAGAAAACTGAGATTAAAAAGTGAATTGAGTTTGGTTAAGGCTGTTTTTTAAATGTCTTGTTTGCAATTTCTGGGGTTTAACCAATTTTCTTTTGCCCGCAATTGCTTGTGTTTGATTTTTGTCTTCTTTGGCACACTGTAAAGGCAAACGGTACAGCTGGGAAACAGTGCTTCCTTGCCGCATAATTGACATAAATCATACATATTTAATCTGAGTGTCAATTATGAACCTTTACTGTACATACAAGTATAGCAAAATAATAATTTAGTCCGTTAAGGGGAGTAAAAAAAATGTTGAATATGACGGTGGTTGTATTAAGTGGCTGAGACCAATTGGTCTAGATTTATAGAGACTGTGATCGACACGCACGCGATTTATAAACTCTGTGGAAATGTATAATTATGGTTTTATAATACATACTGACATATTTAATTGTATTATTTATAGGAGCATGTTAACGCGTACGGCGCTCTGCACGTTCAAACCGCGCTCAAAACCGGCACATGTCCGATCATTTGTCTTAAGAATGGGAGAGACTTTGTTGCCATGGTAACGTAACAAAAATATTTGCCGTTGCTTGTTTACGTTGCCGATTGAATCGAAATAAAACATGACAACGAAATATCTCGTAACCCGTACGCAACGTTTGAGTGTATAAACACGAGATATCTCGTGACCCGTACGCAATGTGTTAACATAACATTATAGAACTTAATAAATCTTATTGTGAGTATAAGAAGATGGAGAAGAAGTTGGTTATCTTTTAAAATTGAGAAAAATATTTTGTGAGAAGAAATTTTTGCATTAGAGTCATTACATATAACGATTTCGTAACATTGATTGCTTGACCGATTGTTTCAATGTAAGATAAATTATAATTCTAACAAGATCTATGCCATAGTTTTAAAAAGAATCAGTCAACAGTTTTGAAAAGAAGCAATTAATATTCGGTCCACCATGCGAGTCGTGGAACTGTCTGATTTAATCCTTTTAATTAATTAATGTTAGGAAATCATTATACGTAATAACTCTAATGTAAAAGGGTCTGCTTATTGCACAGTTTTTCAAGTTTAAAAGATGACACACTCCTTCCCCGTGTCTCCATACTGACAATAAGTTGTATTAAATTCTATAATGTTATATTCGTACATTTTTATAAATCATAATTATACACTTCTGCATATTTTGTAAATTGTGTGCGTGTCGATCGTAGAGGCTATAATTCTGGACTAATTGGTTTCTGCCACCTCATACTGCCATGGTTATATTCCAATTTTTTCTTGCTCCTCTTAAGGGGTATTGGATCAAATTATTGATTTTTTGTGTATAGGATAGAATTAACGTGGTAAACATTGTGAAAAAGCTATTACTACCATATTCGAAAGTGCTGTATGCCAAATAATTGGTTTTACTGGGCATATACTCTAAACATATTTCATATATAGTTAAAACTATTTTATATGGAAAAATAGGTTATTATATTAAACTGGGTGGTATGATGTTCTGCCTAAAACTCCATTCAAATGTTATGGATTTATGTAGAAAAATACGCACAATATGCGAAACTAAAAGCATGACAGCAATGCACAATCACATATAAGTGTAACGAAGATCAATACTTGTATAGAGGTATATATATTGAGTTAATAGTATGTTATATAGATGTATAGCTGTTTGATGGTAAAAAAACAAAATATTACAGTATTGCAAAGATGAACGTGTAAGACATGCACATAAGCAAATGTTCCTCCAAAGAATCACTCTCCAATACACAGGATTTATAAATAACTTGAATACTTTGAATAAATAAAAATGTTGTTATTAATACTATGCCATCTGCACATCTAATCTAGATTTTTTTGTGCTGCGCCAGTAGAACTGAGTTACATCATTAGCCAATAGTTTTGGCATGGCACCAACGTGGAGCCACATTAAGTCGTAGTATTAATTACAGAAAGAATATTTAATTCTTATGAAAATGCAGTTCTGGGGAATTTAAAAACTCTAGAGAAAAATGTATACAACTCAGAAATTAAAAAATAATTTGTATATTAATAAATGGTTGCTCTTAATAGGTACATACATAATTATTACTGAACAAATAATTGTTTTTTCGATTATAGATATGCTTGTTATAAGTGCTGAAAGGAATAAAGGTTTGAATAAGCTGTAATATCATATACTCTTTTTAGATGGTCTGCTCCAAGGCAAACTCCTTGGAAGCACTTAAAGAGAAATCCGAGCATGAATTGGGAAGCATGCTGGGTGAGAGCAATATCAGGCATGAGGAGGAGCTTCGTAGGCTCTGCAGAGCGCTTCATAATTTGCGGCGTTACATGGGTAAGCACCAGTTATCTTATATAATTATTGTACAAAATTGTTGAATTTTTACTTTCATGGTGTCTGTTTGAGCACTCTGCTATGCAAGGTGTTCCTATTTTTTCTGTAAAATTGTAGGAATATAATATACTCTTAAAAATAAAAAAAAGAAATGCACATAGTTTCTTCACAAGCACTTTGTTATAAAGTTAATATATAATTGCACTTAAAACGGTAACCAAACACTAAGTATTATGACTATAACAAATTATCAAAGGCAAGAAATATCTTGTAAGTGCAGACAAAGTGTATATGATTGAATTTTTTTTCATATTATCAAATTTTCAACCTATAGTTGCATACATGTACAGACAATCTTCAGTATTTGCTTACAACTTCATAACAAAACATTTATGAATAAATTTCATATAATGTTGCTTTCTTATTTGCACTTGTAGGTTATGTTCCTTTAGTTATACCAGAAAAATAAGAAAAATCCTGTAAATTGGATGGCAAAGTTTGATAAAAGTTAATGGGGTAGATTTTTTATGAAGATGTATGTGCAGATTTTTCAGATAAATTCTCATGTTCTGCAAATATTTAACTTCTTTCAATAATTTTTAAAATCTTTAAAAACTTAATTGTTATTATTATATAATTGTTTTTATTATGCTTTCTAGAGCACAAAGAATGGTTACTTTTGCTCATTTTTAGAACGATTTTTATTGCTCATATTCGAAATACTGATTTTTACCGATAGTTAGGTAAATGTATAACCTGCAAGTGGTCTGAAGACTTTTATTAGCACAGTGCAGTAAAATTCTAAAAAATACATGTCAAGTAAATATGGGATTTATGATTGTTCTAGTTATATTGGGTCTGGGGAAAAGTTTGTGGAATGTTTTTAGTAAAATTTCACTGGTTTTCTTATAGTGTGAAAATGAATTTATTTAAACCAAATATACTCCATTATTATGGATAATGTTTCATCCTTTTACGGGTAGTCTGGGCGATCTGTGTTTCATGAGTTATTTGTAATTCGCGCCGTCTATCGGAAAAAATTTCACGAATTTCTTCCCAGACCCAATATATGTGTTGTAGGTAGTAACATTTCGAGGTATGTGTTGATATGTAATATTATTTTTTGCTTTACATTATATGGAAGACTGTTCTGATTACTTGCTTACTTGGTATTGCTCAAATAATTCAAATATGAGTGAACTATCATTATACACATAACTTACGCAGATATTGAAATATTGCTGCATACCATATGTATAATTACAGAAAGAATATTTAATTCTGCTTTGAAGATAAGTCCAATTCACTTTATTTAAAACTCTTTTCCTGAATTATTTGTTAGAACAAAGGAATACAATTTTTAATAGAATCTAGTTATTATAATTAAGAATAATATCATTACTCAGCTATTGTTATAAGCTATTGGTCTAAAAATACTATATAAAGTTAATGAACAATAATGTTTTTATTATAATTAAAGTTTGGTTACTGTTATAAGAAAAAAATAAAAACGTACTTTTACACAGTTTGGACTAGACTTTGTGATATAATGTTTGTTCAGATGTGCAATCTTTGATTTGTGGTAATGGATCTGTTACACTATTGATTTTGTTG
This sequence comes from Ampulex compressa, assembly GCA_038496175.1. NCBI lineage: Eukaryota > Metazoa > Arthropoda > Insecta > Hymenoptera > Ampulicidae > Ampulex > Ampulex compressa. Next base: position 28,547 of record JBCFXI010000930.1, read on the forward strand.
TGTCAACGAACATTTTTTACTTGTATAAGCTTTATATTCTTGCATTTTTTTTAGTTTAACTTCATGAGTTGTTGATATTTGAAAAGCGTATAAAGTGCTGAATGAAAGATATTCTAAATCATAGCAGAAACAATACAAGTGTACAAATAGATTTCATAATGAAATTTTTTAATATCCACTTAGTTAATTATGATTATTAAACATTGTACATCCTGAAGTGATCATAGTAAGCATTTCTCTGTATATCATACAATATTTACAGTTAGATTTGTATATTTGTACTCAGTTTTTGACTAATTTTTATTATAAATATAGGTACACATTTCATTTTTGTGAGTAATTGTGTGTTTGCATGTACATGTACATGTAATTTTTAAAAAAAATTTTTGAACCTATACTCAAAATAAAATCTAGTTTTTTTGCAACTATTTATTGGTACATGCTATGACTCTTGTTATTTCAAGTTCTTTGGGTAGTATCAATTACTTAATAGGGGTTAAAAGTAAGTAAATGGTTATAATCAAGAGTAATGTGTTTCCTTGCAGACAAAAATTGATTTGTCCAAGCATTTTTCCAAGTGTTAAAATTAAATGTTGAAAAAAGTGCTTCTTTTATGGTTTATTTTGTATGCGTAGTACTTGTATGCTATGTACGTGTATACTATAAGCTTAAAAAAGCAGCCTTGGTTTTGGCAATATCAATTGGGATCAGCATTAATATGAAATTCAGAAGCATGCTGATTTGCTTCCAATGTAGTACTTGTATGCTATGTACGTATATACTATAGGCTTAAAAAAGCAGCTTTGGTTTTGGCAATACTTATATCTTCTTTATTGTAAATAATAATAAATTATTATTTTTTATAAAAGTACTTGCATTAGTTTAATTTCATTCCTTACTTTATATACAGAAAAGATGGATGATAGATATATGTATTCCTCTGGATGTATCATCAATCAGTTTTTGAGAATTGCTCATTGTCAAGATATCATATCGCTTGATAGAATGATACTTCTTCAATGAGCGGTTAATTATTTTTTTCAGCTTGTTTTTTAGAACTTGTTTTATATCCTGGAGTAACATTTCGTGCTGTTAATTATTGATATATGCACTTTGATCATCATTTGTCTCCTTTCACTCATTCAGTTTGCACCAAAATCTCTTAAAAAAAATACTTTTGCTCTACTATTACAATACATTAAACCTTACTGCTCTGTTTATTTTTTCAATACCGTCGTTCAACAGATTCAACACTTTAGTTTCAATACAAATAGATAACTGTTTATGATTTTTTAATTTGTTCCTTTATTTCACAAGTATGTTTTATTTCAGTCTAAATAAGGCTTAAGTTTTACATTTTGTAATTCGCTCTGGTGTAATACATTTCGAAGCAATTTCTAATGTGCATTCTTCGTTTAGTTGGACAAGTGTTGCAATATGTGGTTGTATGACATCCCCCACTTTTTTCTGTCCTTTAGAACATTCAATGTAAAATCTTTTTTTTCCATTACTCGCTATAAGAAGCTTTCCATTTAATCCAGCTTTAGAAGAAAAAGGAGAAATTCTTGTTCTGTCTATATAGAAATTTTTTATTAGTTGATCTGCTATAAGTTTTCTATACTGCAACTATAACAGTTTAGTAAAGATATTATAAATAAAGCATTCAATATTTAACGTTGACAGTGATATAATATTTTCAGCATAATTATGTTATTTACAAATCTTTTCATAGAGAAAACTGCAATTATGAAACAAATGTTAGATGTCTCCGTAGTGGAATCAACGGAGCGCTAAGGATTAATATGTAATGTAATATCTGAAATTTTGCGCGTGGGCTATAATAATGATTGAACTGAAATAAATTCTATTTCTTTATGCAGTGGTAATCATAATAGTTTAATAACTGAAGAGTTAAATGTAACACAATGCTATTTGGTAAAACTGCAACACTCATCAACTTGGTCTGCCTATGTTGACAATGTACTTCCAACTCTGCATTTAAAACTCTATCAAAAACTCTCCCGTGATGTGTGTACTGTAGCTCTGGTGGTTCGGAATCCACCTTAAACAGTAGGTCCCAGACCAGATGACCTTGGCAGTCAGTGCCGAAAAATGAATTAAAAGAAAAAAAAATTCTCCTAATCTTTTTTTTCAATTCTTATTAAATGTATTACTGAGCCCTAGTATGGGACAATTTTTTAAATCGGTGCCTTTCATAGTTCTATAGTTCATTTTAATTGCGTTTGCACAAAACAAAAAATTTTGTGCAAAACATTCTTTGCATATACGTGTTTTCGCAGATCGTGTTCTTTATTTTACATTATAACGTTTATCTCATCCGCTTACAAAATATGTTCTTTTCGAAAATCTAATGCAAAGGTTTTTATAACGTACGATTTTCAAAAATGAAATCGTAAAAATTGAATGATTTGAACAAAAGTATATGTATATGAATTTCTCGATCGTGCTGGTGTTGATAACAGGAAGTGATTTGTCCTATATCGTGTCATTAATAAACGGCAACAAAACATTGTGCCATTTTCATTTTCTTAGAACGCGTTATGAGCATTTTTAAAAGAGCCACGTGACAAATTTTGCTGTACAGACTTGTAAAATATATCAAACTGCATTGTAAGTAGCTTTGAAATAGTGTTAATGTGAATAGCGCGGTGAAATAAGCACCGTAAAAGTGCTCTCAAACCAAGTTCATCTTGGTACATATTATACGATAGACCTCGCAAAGCAAACTTTCTCCGCTAGGTAACAAATCGTTACTTTTACTACTAGATAATTACAATGCGAAATATTATTTATAATTAAGGATCAATTCGTTTATTCTATTTACTAAAAAATTATTTTAAAAAATCAGCGATATTTTACTTAATGCCTTACATATTTATAATGTTTTTTCGGAATTTTTTGCAGATCAATGGAATTATAAAAAATTCGATAAATTTTTAACTGCTGATTTTGTATTGAAATTATCGAACCATCAATTATATTTTTACAATATTATCATCTTTTTAAGTTTATTAATGTGCAATTATTTCAGTTTTTCGTGTAATCATGTTGATATTTATATGGTTGAGTATGGCATTATGGTTATTAATGTCTAACATTCGAATTTTTTTGGAGAGGCATATCATACTTAGAAAATTATGTGTGGACATTTTTTAATTTGCCCTAAGTAAAGAAGAGGTCCCGCGTAATCTACATATTTTACTTACTAAGTTACAAATAATATAAATGGCGTTTATACTCCCAAATACCCTAATAATATAGATAACAATTTGAAACTTGGCAGAGAGAGGTTTATTTAAGAGGTTTGTCGAATGATATGTTAATGGTGTAGGGACATTTTTATTATATTTATTGTGCGATATCCTTTTGCGTTATGGCCAAGTCGCAAAGGTCAGAACGCATTGTGGTCAGTGTTTTCACTCAGCGTGCGAACACATGCATATATAATCCACAGACGTGCTATTGCGTGGGGACATGGATAGTAGCGACATGAACTTGTACTGGGATTCCTGGGACAGACATCACCTGCGCCCCGGTGCGTCGCCCAGACCTGCGAGGTCACGCACCACCAGGTGCTCGGTACCCTCTGAAGACAGCATTCCATATCACAACAACAACAATTTGAACAGTGAGGCGCTGGAACAGGCGCCCTCGGTGACGTCGCTCTCTTCGACCAGCCCGCCATCCACACCGTTGTTGCCGCGACAAGGCCGCGGTGAGTTTATTCATATTGATGATTCCACCTTCCTTAACTTTTTAGGACACAGAAATTCAAAAAATAAAATAAAGCCATGTTGTACAGTAATTTTATTGCGCTTCTGAATTAAACAGTTTTGCTATATTTTTATTACCAAAGAAATCACATATTAGGTGTACTACAATTTTGCTTCCGCCGTGGCCGATGATAGACAATACTTTAAATCATAAGTGTGTAATAAGGCTAAATATAAATCTATGTGCATTGAGCTATTGCAATATTTAGAAGGGGGATTTAAAAATGACCCACCTTGCATTACCGTGTATCAAAAAGGTAGGATATTTTTAATCCCACCGTGCCTCAAAGAGTTAAAGGGGGAATTCTCACCCATCGTTAAATATAAAAGATATTTTCAGATTTTTTTTTTCAACATAAAATTCTATTTTTTGGGAAGTATTACATGTCTTCAGAAAGCACATTTTTTGGATTACGTTTTCTAAAGACTTGGTGTAAAAATATGAATTATTGACGTTGTGATAATTAATATTTTCACGCCAAGTCTTTAGAAAAGACTCTTTTTTATCTTTTCTAAAGACTTGGTGTAAAAATATTAATTATTGACGTTGTAATAATTAATATTTTCACACCAAGTCTTTAGAAAAGGTAGTCCAAAAAATGTGCTTTCTGAAAACATGTAATATTGTCCAAAAAAATGTAATAATAATCAGCGCAAGTTCTCGAATAAAATGTTATGCGATTTTCTTGAAGTATAAAGTATAAATTATAATAAATAAATTATTTATTAGCAAATACTGGATCATTGATGGAAAAATGGATAACATTAGTAAAAAAAAAATAATTGATTTTTTAACATTATGCAAAAATAAATTACGGAAGTCAAAATTTCATATATGCAATGTTTTTCCTTGAAAACGAGATGATGTCGTTTTGTCATTACCGATCGTGTCTATGAACCAGCGGTTAAGATATTGAGTGCAGTGCCGATTTTACTATTCTCTCCATTCAGACAATAGCGAACATTTAGCGGCGAGCGTTAAATGGATATTTGAGATAGAGAGTATAGATTTCGAGTAATTGAGGAAGTTACAGCCGCCGAGAATGACGTACCTGTCAAGCGGCGTTGGAACCGAAGAGCGCGCAGTAGGTACAAACTCGTGCTTGCGGCAGAATTCCTTAAATTTTATTATTATATCACCTGTTTTATAATGCTTGAAGATAAGACGAAAGAATGGTTTAGGATTCTCAAAAGTAAAAACCGAGTGTATCGGCCACATCAAGAAGAGAATGAGTACTCCGGTTCGAAATATAAAGACAGCGCATAAGCTTCGTGGGAAGGACAGATTGACGGATACTTTGATATCAAAATTAACCACTTACTACGACTCAGCTATTCGAAAAAATGTGGAGAATGTCGAAGACACGAAGAACAACATTACGGCCATTTATTACCATTTGTGCTATACGAACGAAAATTCACAGCATGAGTACTGAAATTTGGATTTGTTTGAACATCCTTCACCACTTAATTTAGCAGTGCAGAAACATATTCTTCTAATTTATGCAGATTTATCCAAGAATGAATTACTCCATAAATGCTCTGGCTGCCATACGCAGAACACAAATACAAGGATGAATTCTACTGTAGCTACAGGCATTTAGCTCTGAAACACCTAAATTTTGGATTAAAAACAGTTGAAATATCATCGTATGTTCTGCTGAACTATTTAATAAAGGATATGCTTCCATTTTACAAAGTATGCGGGTGTCACAAACAATTATTGGAAGTCAGTGTACGAAGTAAGTTAATAAAATCAACAGACACCGCTTGATTGGATGAACACGACGCAGCGTTTTATCCACCAAGGGGGCTCGTTAATTACACAGAAAGCTACAAATCGAACAAAATGAGTTTTAAGAGCAGGCTGACAACTATTGCATGGTCCTAGAATCGATGATTAGTCAGTATGATATAGATAACATACTCTTTTCACTTCTCAAATTTTTAAACGCGTTTTTCTCAAAACTACATTTCTGGAATTGGCGTGAACTCTCACTTGTAAACTATTCAACGAATTTTGATGAAACTTTAACCATAACTGTATAATATTATTACCTTCTATGTGAACCTATTTGTTTTGAAAAATCACAAAAAAAAACTACTTTTCCATAACAAAAAAGTGAACAAATGACGTTGAAATACGAACTTCTCTGTTCAAAGGTACATAACTCTTCCAATTTTCAACTTTTTTTCGTTTTTTAGGTTCATATAGAAACTACAGATATTAGTGATAAGAATTTTTTTTAACGGTTTGATTTAGACAAACACAACGGAGCGGAGAGCTCACGCCAATTTTGAATCCGCGCGCAGATCTGCCGGAAAGACGTGGTGATATGACGACCATTGTATTTCATCATACGATAAAAAAAATATATTTCATTAGTTTAAGGGATGTACAATTAAATACCAAACTTGAAAATAACCTAATACCAGTCCATTTTCTCTAAAAAAAATTCCTGGAAATCATGCATTTTTTAGGCGTCTCTATGTATTTCCTCCTTTAAAACTGCACGGTTCACGAGAACGATCGTCAGCGGTCGCATTCACGCCGATCTGCTTCGACAGTGTTGCTTGAAGAAAGAAAGTTTCCTCAAAACAGGGCATTTATAGTCTCGTAAGACGCATATTTTTAATTACAATTCGGCAATAAGCAACATTACAGAACATAATATGGCATTATAATAATGCATTTTGTGGAGAGCGGCTGTAGTTGCCCGTAGTATGTCAGCGGCATTTTATGGAAAGCGGCGATAGTCGCCCGTAGTATGTCAGTGGCATTTTATGAAGAGCAACTGTAGTTGCCCGTAGTAGCAAAAGTGCTAGTATTAAATAATCTCAAAACTATCGCTAATCACCTCAGTATTAACTTACCATGTTATTTTTTTCTGTTTATTGGGTTGTCCGAAAAGTTTATGACGATTTTTAAGCAAAATTTAAAGATAGCACATTTAAAATTATGCAGGTGCCATTTTGTTCCATAAACTTACTCGCTTTCGCACAATTTTAAGATCTTATATTTCCAGAACTCAGTTCTTTTGACGAGAAACATTTCAATGTGATTACTTATGACGATCGCAGAGTTAATGATTTTACTATTAAGACAGTTTTTTCTTTAAATCGAAGTAAATAAAAATTTGAGGGTGCAATCTCTAGTGAATATGGAGAATAGTACGGTCCAAGTTTTATAATTGTCACTCAGCATGGATATCATTTATGATAATTATACGGCAGGGTGAGACCGTTTCCTAGGTGTACAGCTTGTCTTTGTAGTGTGCCGATCAAAGCAAGTAGCAAAAAAGGCGACCAGTGCCAAAAAAAATTGGTCAAGCTCTACGCGGGGCAAGGGGCATTTAAGAACCAGCTTCATGAACCTACGGTGATGTAGTGGATAAAAGCTCGGGCTTCCACGCGGAGACTCAGGTTCTAATCCCTCATATCACTGATGGTTTTTCCGTGGTATATTTATACTGTAGCGCTGATTGTTCGGAACTTACATTAAACAGTAGGTCCTAGGTCAAATGACCTTAGTAGTCGGTACCGAAAATGAATATTAAAAGAAAACAGTCTCAAAGTATTGTCATCAGATTTAATCGGGTTCAGATTTTTCGATCAAAATGAGACTAAACGCGATATAATTACGGCCACATTAATTTATTTAATATTTATTCAGCCATTGATTTTATTAACTTTTTAATTAAATTACAAGCGTGGCTTACACATGTCGACAGAATCTACGTTTGGCAGAAAATCGAGTGCTTGTAGCGAAAGCATAAAATTACACATTTACCAAATAAACATTAAATATTGCAGTTTAACAAAATTTACAGAAGAATTATAATATATTAAAAACACTTTCTTATTATTATTTCAAGTTCAACCAACAATCAATTTTCCGAATGTGATTGAAACGATAAAAAAAATAAATCAGTCGTAGAATAAGTATTAAATAAGTGAATGTGGTTGTAATTATATCGCGTTTGATCTCATTTTAATCGAAAAAATCACACCAACATGTTAAATAAAACTTCAGATGATAAGAAAGTTAAACGAAGTGACTATATCATCGGGTTAAGAATCGTCAATACAAACGTCTCCCAAAAGAGCGACATCGTATATCTCTTGTGTGCGATAAACATTCCACGCTTGACTGGTTTCGAGGAAGATAATATAGGTGTAGGGTGGAAATATTATAGTCGCTTTTTACATAATAATATATGCGGTATATATGAAATGTCGCTTTTTTATTGTCGTGCGATATCCATCTGCTCTGTCTCCGCGCCTTCCCGATTTTTTTAAGATTCTCTCGAACACTCGACCATGTGTATCCCAGATTGTTTGCAATTTCTTCAATCGCTAAGTTGAATTGTTTTCGACTTCAGCATTCAGCATAACGTGGTTCTCTTTTCTACTTCCAGAGCTACTTTTCAAATTAAAATTTCCCTTTGACGCTAGTGAACCATTAAATAATCGCCAAGTACGGCACAAATATTTTTAGCGGCGGTTGTTACGGTCTCTTTTTTCAAAAAATGATAAAGCATCAAATTTTGAATAAATTTTTCACTTGGAAGAAATTGATCCATTGTGTATCGGGGCCCAAAATTCTAATTTTACAATTCATAATACGCTCCTGACAAATAAAATCACCGAAATAACACAAGACGCGACTTCAAAGGGCAGTAGTTAACACGTTAAACGCCACGCCGATTTGACGTGCTGTTCTGCTGAGGCTACCGTTAGCCGCTAAGCGGGCCACTGCGGGCCGTTTGCCGATAAGCGAGCCAGACTATAAACAGATGGCTCAAGTAACTTTTCTCAATCACAAAAAATACTCATCTTCATTTACCTTGTTTTAATCAATTATATTAACGTTTTTAAATATAATGTTCTATCCTTTAACACATTAACCAAGTAAAAACTGATGTCATCTTAATTAAATGTTTAGTTTTACAAGTACATAATAGCCGACACGCAGAGAGAAAGATACAGGAAAAGATAAACAGGTGGGTTAAAGCAGAGAGGGAGAAAGGTAAGGACATAAAGAGAGGGTACGGGGGTGTAAAAATGGAAGAACGATGGAGGAAATGGGAGGATATAGAAGCAGAACTGGAAAGGAAAGGCACAAGGATGGAGGGGGGTGTGGTGAAATAAAGGGTGGGGAATAGTAGGGCGGGAAGAAAGAGACAGAAAATTTTGCATGAGCCAAGAAGGGGAAGGGATCGGGAAAGGGTGTAATATTGGGGGGAAGGAGAGGGGAGGTATAGGTAAGAGGGAATTAATGTTTTGGAACGTAATGAGGGTAGGGAGACAAGATGTAGTTTTTTTGGAAATTCGTGACAGAATAAGATTACGTGTGTCCTACGTGAGACATGGTTGAAAAAAAAAGGTTGGAATAGATTAAAGAGCAGCCTGCCAGAAACACATAGATGGGATGCCAAATGGGCGGGGAGAAGTAAGAAAAGGGGAAGGGCGAGAGGAGATTTTTTAATAGGACTTAAGAAAGGGTGGGAGACAGTAGGAGATAGGATAATTCAAGAAGGAGGAGAGGGAGTGGTAATTACGAAAATCAAAGGCCAAGGAGGCCAAGAGGCCAAGGAGCTAGTTATAATCTCTATGTACGACAATGAAGAATGGAGTATAGGCGAGGAAATACTGAAGAGGATAGTAGAGGAAAATAAGGAAGAGTATATATTGTGATGGGAGGCAATTTTAATGTAAGAATAGGAGAGGAAGGAGGACAATGAAGAATGGAGTATAGGCGAGGAAATACTGAAGAGGATAGTAGAGGAAAATAAGGAAGAGTATATATTGTGATGGGAGGCAATTTTAATGTAAGAATAGGAGAGGAAGGAGGAATGAAAGAAGACGAATGGGAACTAAAAAGAGAAAGCAAGGATAAAACGGGAAATGGTAGAGGAAGAAAGCTAGTAAATCTGGTGGGCGAATTGGGGAGATATATTCTAAACGGCAGGGCAGTGGGAGATAGAAAGAGAGAATATACATATGTAGGTAGTAAAGGTTGCTCGGTGATAGACTATGTTATTGTAAACGAAAGAGGCCAGGATATCGTAACGAATTTTAAAGTAGAAAACAGAGTGGACTCGGATCACATGCCCTTGGTAGTGGAGCTGGAAGAGGGTAAGGGGAAAGAACAAGAATGGGAGAGTAAAGGAGAAGAAGAAAGAAGGTATAAGATATGCTGGGATAGAAAGGCAATAGAACAGTACACAGAAGGAACGGACGTGGAATGGGAGGAAATAAGTAGAGGAAAAAGCATAGAAGACAAATAGATGGAGCTGAAGAAATTGATACAGGGGGCAATGATAAGGAAGGAAAGAAAAATGAGAAGAAGAAAAATAGGGTATAAAGACTGGTGGAATCGAGATTGTACAAGAATGAAGAGGAAGAGGTGTAAAAAATCTGCAGAAGATGGAAAAAAGGGAAAACCAGCAGGGAGAACTACGTAGAAAAGAAAAGAGAGTGGACGGAAATATTAGACAGGAGTAGGGAGAAGAAGAAGAAGACAGGAAGGAGAACAATTGAAAATGGTAAAAAATGAAAAGGAAGTATGTGCATATATCAACAGGAAGAGAAGGATGAAAGAATAGGTGACGAACAGAATAGGGAAGGAAGAATAGGAAGAACATTTTGTTAGACTGCTGGAGGGTACAAGAATAGAGAGCAAGGAGCAATATAACGAAGGCAGATCGAAGCAAGAAGATAAGGAGAGAGAAGAGGAAAAGGAAGAGGGACCGGATATGGAAGAAATAGCCCAAGTGGTGAGAAAGATGAAGAAAAAAATGGTGGCAGGAATAGATGGGATTCCGTTGGAGGTATGGAAGTATGGAGGAAAGGCGGTGAGAGAGGGTCTAACGGAAATAATAACAAGGGTGCGGAAGGAAGGTGAATTTCCTAACGACTGGAAGACTAGAGTAATAGTGCCACTGTATAAGAAAGGGGATCAGGAAAAAGTTGAAAATTATAGAGGAATCTCGTTGATATGCACGGCTCACAAAATATATGCAGAAATCATAAGGGGAAGATTGGAAAAAGAGGTGGATAGAGTAAAACTGTTATCAGAAAGTCGAGGAGGCTTCAGGAAAGGTAGAGGGACGATTGACAACATCTTCGTCGTGAGTCATTTGATACAGAGAGAAGGGCTGAAGAAAGTTAAGAAGATTTTTGCAGTGTTCGTAGACCTGAAAGCAGCGTTTGATAACGTGGATAGGAAGGTGCTATGAAGAATAATGGAGGAAAAAGAAATAGATCGTAAACTGCTGAAAAGACTAGGACAGATGTATGAAGAGACAACATCCGTGGTGAGGACTACAGAGGGAATGACAGGATGCTTTCAAACAAGAAAAGGAGTAAAACAGGGATGTGTGCTGTATCCATTACTGTTTAGTATATACGTGGCGGATATAGATCAATGTCTGGAAAAGCAGGAGGGATAACATTAGGAGAAGGAAGGATATGGACTTTAGCGTATGCAGACGACCTAGTAATGGTGGCAATAAATAGGTAGGCATTAATGGATATGCTGGATACATTTAAGAAATTTCTGAAGGAAAGGAAGGTAGCTATGAACACGGAGAAATCTAAGGTACTAGTTTTTAATAAAGGAGGGAAAGAGAAAAGGTAGGCATTAATGGATATGCTGGATACATTTAAGAAATTTCTGAAGGAAAGGAAGGTAGCTATGAACACGGAGAAATCTAAGGTACTAGTTTTTAATAAAGGAGGGAAAGAGAAAAAGGAACTATGGGAATGGGGAAAGGAGTTTATAGAGGAGGTAAAAGTGTTTAAATACTTGGGTTTTACGTGTAACAGAAAAGGAAACTACAAGGATCAATTAATAGAGCTAAGGAAAAAAGGATGGATTGCAACGAATAAGGTATGGGGTTTAGGGAAAACATGTTGTAGAGATGACTTCAATAGGAGGGGGATGTTATTCAGATATTTAGTGAGAAGCGTCATAGAATACGGAGTCGAAGTATGGGGGTGGGAGGAAAGAAAAGAGTTAGAAGGTCATGATGGATTATGTAAGGTGGGTATTTAAATTAGACTTCTGTACACCGAGATACATAATAAGGAAAGAGTTAGGATTAATGCATTAAGCGCCACGCCGGTCCTTAGGGTCCTTAGGGACCGGCGCTAGACTTTCTGTTCAGGCCTCGCCGGTCCCTACGAACCGGCGGTAGACTTATCGCTCTTCTATCGCAGCGCGTGTGTCGGTCCTTGCGTACTTGGGAGACTAAACATTTAAATTATGCGATATCGGTTTTTGTTTGGTCAATGCTTCAAGGAAAAGAATATAATACTTAAAAACATTAATGTAATTTATTAAAACAAGATAAACAAAGCTGAGGTTTCTGTGTACATTGGTTACAAAAGGTTGTTACTTTTGGCGTTACATTTTTAGCTGTCTTTTATATTAGCATTCTGATTATAACATTCGGTGCAGTATCTTATAATTTTGTGCGCACTGCCTTCCTTTTTTTCTAAATTGTTTATACTCTGGCTCGTCTATCGGCGAGCGGCCCAGCAGGGCGCGCCTGGCGGCTAATTGTGGCTTGAACGGAACAGCACAAAAATTCGGCGTGGCGCTTAACGTGTTAACAAAGCTAAGGGTAGGTTGGGGACTAAGAGCAAGGAGATACGAAGAGAAGATAAAAGATATGGAAGATTTCAGATGGGTAAAAATATGCTGGAAAGAGAAGCAAAGTGAGGGGTGGATGTATTTATACGGATAGGAAAGGGAAAGATTCTGTAATAGAAACGGTTGAAGAGTAGCGGCACTAGATAATATGTGAAGAGAGGAAAGGGTTATAGAGAGAAAAATAATTAGGAAGGAAGTGGACATACAGAAGCAAGTAGAGGAGAATAAAATACAGGAAACAAAATATAATAGGAAGTGTAAAGGTTTTATGAGGGTAGAGGGAACTCCAGTACTTAGATAAGAAGTTTTTGTATAGTATAGAGAAAGGGATGGGGGTAAGAGCATTGATAAGGGTGAGGTGTGGGAATATGGAAGAAGACAACAAATATTGGTTAAAAGAAGAGGAGAGGAGGTGTATATTTTGTAAGGTAGGAAGAGATAATTGGAAGCATTTTGTGGGTATATGTAAGGTTACAAGAGAATGGTTTGAGACGCTAGGGAGAAATGAAGAAGAGAGGATTAGAAGAATATGGAATGGGAAGTTAGACAAGGAGAAAGATAGGTTATTAAGTAAATTCTGAAGGGAGAAGGAGAAAAAGAGAAAATATAAAGAGATAGGTGCCACGGGAGCGTAAGTGCGCGGTACGGACGGATGAATGGAAAAGAACTTTGTGAAAACCAAGTCTCCTCCTTGGTTTATTAGCTTGGATTCGTGGCTTGTAAATGCGAGGTAAATATGGTTATGGATGGATGGATGAACGGATAAGGATCTTATGTAAACCAAGTCTCCTTCTTGGCATGTAAATATGCTGAAGTGTAAATGAATAATAAAATGATGACCGACACGCGCACAGGAATAACGTGACCGAAAGTCTACCACCGGTCCCTAGGAATAGGCATGGCGTGAACGAAAAGTCTAGTTCCCGTTCCTAGAGACCGCCCTGGTGTTTAACGTATTAAAATGCGTCTAATCGCCGAAACTGGTCAACGAAAAAAACGATATTCTTTCTTAGCATAGGCATAGGAGCAGCACAATGACATTTATGAGGAAGACCAAGAATGACAACTAGGGAATTTTTACTGTATATACAAACTGAGCTTCAATAACTGTTATCAAGTAGTTAAAGACAAATGAGGTTCGAATTGTCTGGAAACTGTGCGTGAAACTCGTACATTAAAATAATTTGCGCAGTCAAGTTCAATGAAATGTTTGTGGTTGGACAAATTAACTGCGAACTACTGTTTAGGCTGGGAACAGCTGCTGGTACCAGGGCACGAAAGAGCAATCAACTCTTTTCAATAACAAATTTGCATATATTTTTTTTCGACCTGCTTTTACATGCTTGATTGCACATCTTGGAATTTGCACAAGGAATTATGCTGGATACTCTAGTTTGTGATACACTTATTTGTGTCGTACTTTAACCGTTTTAGTGCCAGGGATTTTTAAAAATCCGCGTCATATTGTGCCATAAAGCGCGATAGCGCTTCCTTCATTTATTTGCGAGCAATGCCAATCGACGTGGTCGCGCTGCTTCTTTTTTTCGTTGAAATATTGTTAAAAATGAACCTTGGGACACAATGTGTTAAGGAAAGACTGCAAATTATGCAGGTTGTTTACGATTATTTGAAAGAAAATTAGTAATTACGAGAGGAAACTCTGACAGACTCGCGACGAGATACATTCGGAATCGAGCGCGTTGCGAATTTACGATCGTGACCAAACATCGCGAGACGGTTTACCACGGTACGCGAACAGCGCGATCGCGTGCGTGGCATTAAAACGGTTAATGGATGAATCAATTATATACAGTTATTTTGGCAGTGCCCAAATAAAGAGAGATTACAGATGGACCCATTAATTTGTTCCACGACCCCTCAAAGGGGGCGAGGAGAAGTTAGAATACGATCGTGGCGGTGTCAGGCGCCTGGGGCCAATTGGCCCAGATTTATAGACTCTGTGATCGACACGTGCGCTATTTAAAAATTGGGCAGAAATGTACAATTATGGATGTTACAATACTCATTGACATATTTAATCGTATTCGTCATAGAAACGAAAAAATACAACATTATACAGCCTAATATAACTTATTGCTAATCCAAGAAGGCGGGAAAAGAACGGAATTCTAAATAGTACTGGTACGGTTTAAAAAAAAATGAAATTGCAATAAAATGTTTTAGCTTCTATTGCAATAATAAACCAAAGCAGAGTTCCGTGAATGCTGTACCTCGTGAGTCAAAATAAAGTTAACGCAGAATAAACAAAACATAAAAAATATTGTAAATAAAAGGAACTCAATAATCAGTGAAAATTACTATTAAAAATTAAAAAGAAGAAGAACGATCAATTTTGTTTTATTTGTGGAAAAGATTGGGAGAAAAACATGACTAAATGCTTGAGATGCAAATCATGGGTGCACGATGTATGTCCTGGGGTCGACAAAAGAACAAAAATATTTGTATATAATGTTTGTACTACCTGAATACCTACGTGTTTTGTAAAAAGATTAGTAAAAAATACGTTTTAATTATTATTATTGCTTAATTGAATTGTTAGGTACGATTTAAGCTATAGGTAGTACAACCTAGGAAACCGGTTGCTTTAGTCGTACTAATGTAAAATTTTAAAGATTTAGTTTATTTTATGCGAGAGCATACAAATTTTTTGATTTTATTATAATAAATAACAATATTAATACAAGTTTTGAACAATACATTTAATTTTTATTTTTTTGATGAATCCTGAGTTTTATACGATTTTTTTCTTAAGGGGTACGATTTGAGCAACCTTACTCTATCCAGATGTGTAGCCTATGTTTTGCATGAGAGCTACACTAGTACTTTCCGCACCCTTCTCTCTATGCTACCTTGCATTCCCTTGGATGCCGCTATTCACCGGCATCCAGAATACGTGTACGCGATTTTCCCCGGATAATTTCTCCAGAGTCTTGCGACATTTTAGCACTAGTCTAGATATTGTCACGTCAAGGTTTATAGCCTTTAACGTAGCTTGGCTATAGCTGTAGATGTAAATCCTCTCATTCTTAGAGCCTTTTGCTAAGTTTAACTCAGAGTATGCCTTGATGACAAACACTTCCTGGTAGACGGATCTGTGCTCTGAAAGTATTATGGCCATATCTACTGCTTAGTTATGATCTTCTCACTATTGCCCGCATTTTTTTGCCATTTGTGTGCCGGCTGTATATCAGATTAGTTCTTCCGGTTTGGAGGGTATCTTCTCTCTTTCTAAATATTTTTGACCGAGTCTTGTTTCAACTCGGCGTCGAAACGGTACACCAAATTCCAACCATTGCTTTTACCTTTCAGTATCTCACACATTATGCCTTTTGACATAGTACTTTTAAGTGGCCCTGCTTACCTTCTCTCCGCGATTCGTTCTTTTTTAGTTTTAGAGTTGCTTTCATTGCCTCCACCTTCGCAATAATCTGTAGGAGTTCGAAGTTTAAAACAGCTTCCAGTGGTAGCATTGATGTGGTCTTGCAGGTCTAAGAAGACATACGCAGGCACGCCACCTAGTATATCTAGTCTAATGTCCTCTTTATTGGTCTTGGTTTCCACTGTTATTCACTGAGCCGTGGAAGCAATAGTTAGCTGAGGTTTTGAGATGGCTCTTCCTATCAACCTAACCATCTTTGATTTAAGGCTTCAGATTTTGTCAAACATTCTTTTATGAGTCTTACATTGTGCATCAATGCTTTAGGATCTGTCTTATTAGGTCTTGCAGCAGGGCTGAAAAGATTTCGTGCATCCTTGGAAATTTAAGTTACTACATGATGTCTATAAAGAAATTATAATTTATTCATTTATAACTCTATCCTAATTTAATTTATAATATTGTGCAATTATGATTCTTCAATGCAATGATGTAAAACAATTTACGGAATGCTTGGAACCCCTATTACCTTTCGGTCTATAATTCGTCGATTCGCGTTGCGCCCTTGGTTTTCCTTCTGTCGCTGTATCATTCTTGGAGCTGCTATATAGACGAGTCTTACTGCCTCCAATGTTTGGTCTGTCTGCCCTCTTGGTGGCTATTGTCCAGCCCTCAGTACCTTTCGTGGCCCGGACATCCTTGGGAGTAGGGCAGGTGGCATTTGTGATGGTTTTCCTTTTGTTTACGCGAGGGAAATTTTTATAGGCTTCTCGGCTACCTGCGGAAAGAGCCGGATAAGTGCTGGATTTTTACCGGCTAAAATACTCACTGCTGCCATTCTGCTGTACGGGAAGGGGGAGGGGAGGGGGGCATCAGTACTGCAAGCAACTCATTACATTGTTCCCCTACGTTGCATCGCCGATCGACGCCTACATTTGGGGGTTCAAAATAACCCTACGCTTACTTAACCTCTTAGCTTCGGTACATTATGGTGGTTTATGCGGAATCCATCACTCCGTCTGGTACGCCATTATAGTGGTTTTCGCAGATGTCATTATTTTGTACGGTACATCTGTATAATAGGTTTGTGACGTAGATTCTGCATCGTACCATGTATTCAAATATATCGTATAAACTTATGTTATTAATTATTAAAACGTACGTTTTCATATTATCTTAACATATTTCTGTTAACTCGTTACATGAAAATATATAAAGACATAGTTTATTCATCTATCATTATTCTCATGTAATTTCATAATGCAAAGCACCGCCAGGCACAGCTTCTGGTGTTCCATTATTTACAAGCAGTCCGTGTCGGACACTGCTGTACAGATATACAGCATTGTGAAAAATCCAGCCATAGTTACGAGGTTAAGTAAATAATTTGACATGGTTGTGCAATTGCCACGCAACGCGGTCCCTTCTCAGGGTTTTGCGCAATGGCGGCTCGAGACGTCACTCAGACTAACTGCACCCCACTAGTATTACTGATGCAGTGGGAGGTGGCACCCTTTTCTCGGCGATACTATCCAAAAAATGACTAGTCTTCAGGAAAGACGTGGGAGCATGTGTGTGCCTCAGACCCCTTGACTCACCTCTCGGTACGCGGCATCCACTTGTTCTCGGACCCACCCCGTGGCCTTCTTCTTTAATATTACTTGCTCCTAGAAAAAGGTTACAGCACGTCGGGATTTCTCGCTGTCTAGCATCGTACAGACGATGGTTGGTAGTGAGACATTTATACGTACAATTGGAATCAGCTAAGAAAACTAGTAGGAGGAAAGCAAGTATAATTGGTCGGAGAAAAAGCGCATAATTCTCCTCACGCATATTTTCGATCCAAGTTTATTATTCGCTGAGCGGTGACGCACACTATTTCGACCACGTGATAAGGACAGTGCGTTGAGAGGTGTGTACCCAAGTGAGATAGCCTGAAGTTAAACGACGAGTCTCGAAGCATTGATGTTACATAGATAGAATCGTAGTAAGTAAAAAGAGTAAATTGTGTCGTTTCGTTTGGTAGATTTCCCGTAAGTACGAGAACCCTAATCCTTTGCAACTTGTGACGTTAACAGCCTAAAAGTGGCGAGTGGAGAAGCGTTAAAGTAGAGGATGAGCGTATCCGCTTATATTTCCGCTAAACCTTACTTTGGTTTAGGCCTCACTAGTGCTTTGGTGGCCTCCTTACTCGTGACCTTATATGAGTGTCATAAACCTGGGGGTTTGTCAACCTCTGTAGAATGACGTTTAACTTCTTCTGCGGTTTTAAAGAAATCACACTCATCTGCATTAGTTTAGAAAGGATTTATTTTTCCGTTTGGATTTTTCATGTGGGTATCCCAAATGCACGGGACCTACGCTCCCGACCCTTATTGTTGAACCACGGTCATTTGCTACGTACTACTAATGAAGACAGCAACTACTAACGGTAACGCGATCCTATTGTAGCCCTAACAATTAGGCCGAATGACGTGTTCTAGTCTAGATAGTAATAGGATTTTCATTTCCATGTAGAATTTATTATGAGTAATGAGACAAATATGTCAAAACTATGCAAATGGTTGGACATTGAGTACATTGCCTGCTTTATCGTACTCGTTCATGATGTATCTTATTTACTTTCTTTGTTAAGCGACTAGTTAGTGCGTGCTATTGTTTTCCGAAATAGCAGGTTACGCCAAGCTGAGGGTATGAGATATTTTTTTTAAATCCATTTTTCGGCACTGACTGCTAAGGTCATTTGGCCTAGCACCTACTGTTTAAAGTGGGTTCCGAACCACCAGAGCTACGGTATACATATCACATGGAAAAATCAGAGGTGATGGGCGGGATTCGACCCGGGTCTGCTGCGTGGCAGTCTGAGCCTCTATCCACTACACCACCGTAGCTCCGATTTTATCTTTTTAATCGATAAATGTTACGAAATCATTATCTGTAATAATTCTCATGCAAAAATTTCTTCTTGATGGGCATTTTTTCAATTTTAAAAGATATTTTGTTCTTTCCCCGCCTTCTTGAATTAGTAATAAGTTATATTCGGCTGTATAACAGGTGTACCGGTATGAAGTGAGCGTTAAGATACAAATGCGTCGATAGGGAAAGATCCAAAAGTGTAGAAAATGGGTGCCACATGAATCGAATGAAAGACGGATGGAAAACCGAAAAAAACACTTGTGAAATTTTGCTTCAAAGACACGAAATAAAATTAGTTCTACATCGAATTGTTACTGGCGATGAAAAATGGATTCATTTTAAGAATCCTAAACGGAAAAAATTATGAGTTAATGCGAGACAACCATCAACATCGAATGCAAAATCAGGTCGATTCGGCAAGAAGGCAATGCTCTGTGTTTGGTGGGATCAGAAAGGTGTGGTGTATCATGAGCTTCTAAAACCTGGTGAAACTATTAATGCTAATCGCTACAGACAACAAACGATCAATTTAAACCATGCATTGTTCGAAAAACGATCAGAATGGGCCAGAAGACACGACAAAGTAATTTTGATACACTACAATGCACCTGCACACAAAGTAAAACCGGTTCAGGATACAATCAAAGCACTTGGCTGGGAGCTGCTATACCACTCGCCGTATTCACTAGACTTGGCCCCTTCCGACTACCATTTGTTTTCATCGATGGGACACGCATTGGCTGAGCAGCACTTCGATTCCTACGAAGAAGTCGAAAATTGGGTGTCCAATTGGTTTGTTTCAATAGACGAACATTTCTATTGGCGTGGTATGCACAACTTGCTAGAAAGATGATCAAAATGTGTAGGAAGCAATGGTCAATATTATAAATAAAATTTTTTTACTTTCCCATTCAAAATTGGTGTTTTATTTCCACAAAAAAAAACGCTCACTTCATACTGGTACACCTGATAATCTTGTGTTTTCATGTTTCTATGAATAATACAATGAAACATGTCAATGTGTATCGTAACAACCATAGTTATACATTTCTGCACAGTTTGTAAATCGCGCGCATATTGAGCGTAGAATCGGTAAACCAGGTCCAGCCGGTCCCTGCAATTTGGCACGTCCACGATCGCATTCCAGCTTCTCCTTGCCAACCTTTAGGGGTCAGAGAACAAATTAATGGGTCCGTCTGTAGGAATTGCGGAGCGCTTGTCCAGAAACCAAAATAATTCACAGAAATTTTAGTTTTGATAACTTCGTAACGAATAAGTTTTGGGCAAAAGTATGTTAGTACTTTTATGTGAAACACAAGAAGTTGCATGGATTGGTGTAGTTAAAAATATAGGTTTCTATAATATTAAAAAAAAAGTGGAGTTGCATTTCTCTTGCACCGATGTACACAAATGCATAAAATGAATTGCACATTATGCATCATCTGATACCATTTATCTTTTACTACGCTTGCGAATACACCGTAAGTAAGAAATTGTAAATAGAGAAGACTCACTAATTATATTTATACGGTTGATTTTTTTTGAGTACCTTCTTTGTTTGCTGTGTAAGATGCAAATCGTGTTGGTTGAGTTCACACGAAGTTTCAAGTTTTACTTTCATGAGCGGAAAAAAATAATAGAATATGGGATATGTTTAATAATAATAATTTAAATAAATTAGATAACCTTGTGTTGAAAAGAAAAAGTGAAAAAGAAAAGGAATTTATATAAGCTTAAGTCTTTTTCCGGTGACTACACTTGTGCACGGAAAACTCTGCTGTATATCAGCCATGGACCGTATGATGCGCATCTCGCGATTTGTTGGTATTACCGAAATTGATTTGAATTTTACAGAATTTAAGTGAATGAAGATCAGATTAACTGCTTTACGTGAACTTTGGCTCTTTCTTTCTAACCATTTAACAATGTATAGAAGAGCTCTACTCTTTGATTCACGGACTGAACGACGCGTACCACGCGACTTTTCGTTCAGTAACTTTGTCAGGGATCTCTTCTGCTCATTAAGGGTATTGTTTTACACGTTAAGCGCCACGCCGGTCCCTAGGGACCGGCACACAACTTTCCGTTTAGGCCACGCCGGTCCACACGGGCCGGCGTCAACTTTTAATTCGTGTTCTCATCGCGCGCGTATTGGTCCTTCCGTACTTGTAAGATCGAACGTTTATTTTAAGCGGCATCGTTTTTGTTTGGTCAATGCTTTAAGGAAAAGAATATAATACTTAAAAACATTAATGTAATTTATTAAAACAAAATAAGCAAAGGTGAGGTCTTTTGTCTTCTACCAAGGAAAAGGGACTATAAGGATATAAACAAAGTATATACAAAGTATTTATTGCGAGTAGAACATGTCAGGCTCTCGAATGCAATTATTTGCAAGTTTAGAAGTAAACATTCGAAGACAAGCCCCGGCCATCAACCCGGGTTACGTTACCCGAAATCGGTTTATACTCTGGCTCCTCTATCGGCGAGCGGCCCGGCAGGGCCCGCCTGACGGCTAGCTGTGGCCTGAACGAAACGGTACGTGAATTCGGTGTGGCGCTTAACGTGTTAAAGACGAAATTTTGCTTGGAAACGTTATCTTGATATAGTTTGAACTTTTCCCGGCTTCTCAAATCGTCCTGAAATTTTTCAAAGTTACTTTTTTAAATGTTTATTTTTGATAAAAACAATAAAAACGAGTGGCCGAACTCCACAGCTTGAGTTAAATATCCACATCATCGTGCTTTAGCGCCATGTTGCATTGTAGGTTTCCAATGCTTTTGATTAGAATTGTTTATTTTTTTACGTTACACCATTATTGTTTCAACATTTCTAAATATATCAAATTTAATTTCATCTATAATTTCTTCTTTCCATTAGATTCATTAATGTATGGTTATTTTTTCAAGTAACATGGTCATTATATCTATTTTGATGTCATGTTCTACGTATTGAATTTTAATACATTTTGCCAATATGCTCTAACAAAGTAATGTTTACACAGGAGTATTAATCATAAGGTCTTTTCTAACTTTTCTTATAAATGATCTCTTGTCCCTTGCATCGAATACTTTCGGATGCTTTTCATACAATTCAGAATTTTGTTTTTTTTTTTCGAATCTTTTAACAATATCTGCAATAGTATTATACTTTGTTCATAAATAAGAGTTTTGTAATAAAATAACTTATTTTTCTTTATATTAATTAATCGATAATTAATGCATTTTACAAATTTAATATTTACATTGTAGCCGAAAGCTTAAGATAAATACCTAAGCATAACGTCCTTAATGAATACAAAACATAAACAAAATGAAATTTTGCATATGTAACACAAGATGTTCCAATACTTCGTTTTAGTATAATTGAACATGATTTTGATTACTTCATATTTCAGTGTTATATATTATAATACATCAAATTAAAAATACACCATTTTATGATTAATGCATTTTCACAAAAAAGAAGATGGAATGTAATTATTTCATAATGAACAAATAAACAAAATCATTAAACAGTTAAAATTGTTTAAAGCTCAAGTTACTTATAACTCAATAATAACTGTTTTATTGTTTCTGTGTACTAAGGGCACCTGGAATATTTCCCATTCTGAGACGCCTAGTATGTGCACGCACGCGTATGTGCGACACTCACGCACAGTAATTAATATATGTTTAATATATGTTTGTAATAAATATATGTTTTACTAATGTGTGAAATTTTTTTGCTGTCACTAGGAATTAAGTTCCCCACAACACCGCCACCTTGTAAGAAGCACCAAATTGGTTTGAAGAATACGGCATCCCAGCCGGAGGTGTTCCCGCTGACCAAATCCAAGTCCCACGAGTCGCAGCTGGGCAATCGTCTTGAGAATGGAGACACAGCTCCGAGGTATGCTTCATTATACTTTGTTATTACCGTATCATACCATCTCGCAAGTCGCTCTAGATTGTAATATATTAGGTGTACAATTTTGCTTCTGCTGTTTTCCTTTAGATGGCTTTAGCGTTAAATGGTGGTTTTTTTCAAGGCGGGATTCGTATATTGCCGAAAAAATGGGAGAAAGTCGTGGACAACGATGATTAATACTTTAAATCATAATTTGTAATCAGTTCTTTACAATAAAGCCTGGAAGTGTGGAAAAAACCAAGGGAAGTAAAGTTGTACATCTAATATTTTGGTTGTGGTTCATAAATGCATAAATGCATACATATAATAAATAAGAAATGTCATATACATTTGCACCTCAGTTCTTAAGTTATGATTAACAGAAATGCTAAAAAATTTCACCTTGTGAGAACTATGGTGGTGTAACGGATAGAGGTTTGGAGTTCTACATGCGAGATCCAAATTTCTATCACACCCATTATCTCTGGTTTCATCTGTGATATGTATATTGTAGTTCTGGTGGTTTGGGATTTTGTAAATGCTAGGCTAAATGTCTTTAGCTAAAGAAATATTCACCTTGTGCTTCAATACACACACTTCTGCACACCTTAGTATGTCTTGAATTTATCTAATGTTTATAATCAGTATTTATCGACATGAGGTAGGAAACACTTGCGACAGTCAGCGCCTTATTCTCGTGAGTTCAACATTATTATAAAATGGACTAAATGGTATTGTACACATATTTTGAAAACACGTTGGTTATGTGAAGCACACTTCTTACACTGCAAAATTGCAGATTGTAGAATGTTTCCTTTAATGTAAATATTTTTTTAAATCGTTCAGAATTTGAAAATAAAATAAATAGCATACATGATTACAGAAAACTTTTATATTTTGCTGTAAACATGTATTAAAATATTGATATACAAGTATAAATTACCCATATGCACAGCTGAATATGACATATATGTAGGCATACGTTTGTCAGATGCAACAACATGAAAGTTCCATCCTCTATCCACTACATCTCCATAGCTTCTTATTAATATTTGTTATGATTATGAATTCTGTTACAGTTACGGCAATGAACATCATGCAGTGCAGGTGAACAGGAGAGTACGCCTGCCTACAGAGCCAGGTTCTTGCAGCAGCAGTACTGATATAACAGCGGAGGGCCTCGCACTCACTACCAACAGTCCAATAAAATCTCCGCCATATTCTAGTGCGGAGAGTGATGATAACAGTTACAAGGGAACAGGTTGGTTTTAATTAGATATTATAATAGTTTCAAACTTATGGTATAAGAGGGAATACATTTGATTATTAAATGTTACAAATAACAGTTAATGATGACAGATATGTAGTTTTCGTTATCAATAAAATATCGGTAACATTGATAAGGATTCACAGTACTTGAATGTACTGAGAATAAAATATTTGTTTCTGATTTTGAGTTATGGTAACTAATACAATTTTTTGTTGTTAATAATGATTATTAGTAAATTACATCAAATTTGGATTATTAATCATGCTTATTTGTAACAAAAATAAAATTTTAATTATATGTAATGCTGATTTATAACAGGAATAACTAAACCTGCATGCCCAAAGAACTTGTCTTCTATAAGCTGTCAGGAAAAAAGAATAAATTTAGGAACAACATCCTTTATTATTTTATACATAACATTTTGATTTTATGATTAGATAGGTTTTTAAATGTGATGTATATATGTATGTATACAAGAAATAATATTTAAGACAACTCGTGTATGTGGTCTTGACGGACAATCTTGCTCTATGTACTTAATAACTTCTCCGTTTGACAGGAGTTGCATACATGTACACAAGTTATCTTAATACAAATTACGGGCAAAGAAGGTTAGAAATGCCTAATGTATGAAATAAGATTTATGATAGGAACCAGTTCCAATTTCACAACAGTAAAAAAATGATTTCTTTGATTAACAAATATTCAGCAGATTTTGAACATAATTAAAAATACTAGACACAGTCAAGAATATTAGTAAGCACGTAGAAATCCATCGAGAACCTTTGCTCTGCTGCATACAACTGTACCTTTATAGAGTTTTAAGTTGAAGTTGTACATTACTGATGGTGATGATTAACAAAGATAAAATTAACTTAAACATAATTGGAATAAAAACTGAATCTATCTCTAGGTTGCGTATTCGCAAAATGAGTATTCTCCACTAATTCCACACTTCTATTGTTTTGGATGTTGCTTCTCTTATTGAATTTTCTCTGCATCTAATCCTTCCTTTCTCTGGTTTTATCTTTAATTTCTCTTGCTTCCGTTCTTTTAAAATTACTTACCTCAGGGTATATTTTTATTCATATTGATCACCTTTTTTCTTTTTTTTTTTCCAACCTCATATAATGGCTCCATGCACTGCTATTGTGTATATCAGTCTATCGAAGAGTCATGTTCTCCTTTGATAATTAGCTTCATATTACCTCTTTTCTATCTTCCATATCTGTCTTATTATTAAGGCCCTCTCTTGACCCTGTTTTTTATATGTGCTTTGTATAATTCGTTCCACTGTAGCACGTATCCCAGATATTTGAATTCTATTCTTGATTGAGATTTTAAAGGCTGAAAATATATTGATAAAGACTGTGGGATATATGAGGTGGAATAAACTGTGATAATCATAAAAACTTCACTTTTTGTAGAGCGTATACTTTATTTACTACAAGGCTTAACAATAACTTAAGTCCATCAATAAAGAATAAAGAATGCAATGAAATATACACAATAAGATCCACCTGAGGTGTAAATTCCTCAAGTATAAAAACGCTAAAGAGAAGTCTAATGATATTCATTTGAGGATTCTTAATTCCTCATATGTCGAAAAACTAAGGAAAAGTCCTTGAGCATAAGATGCGATTCACCAATGGTACTTTAATCTATTTTAACCATTTAATATTTTCAACAAGACTGATGAAATCTGTTTTAAACTGTTGTTATCTGGGATGTGAGACAAAATTCTTTTTGACTGCAGTAATCAAGTTGAGAACAATGTCTGAACCGTGTTGACATCTGGTTTCAATGACTGGGATTAATTTTGTTATCGATCAATGTGGACCAATTACCTATTATATTACTTTTTCTTTTCTTTTACTCTTTCCTCTATTTTCCCTCTTTGCAAATCTCAATATTTTTTTTCCATGTTTAGGATTATCTTTTACCTGTTTCAGTATTTTTCCAGAGTGTTTATTATTAGCCCTACCCTTATTTATTTTATTACTACTCATTATATACTGTCGGCATGAGTAACTACAATATGTAATGATTAGGTAATTTATTTTCCACTGTACATTTTTTTTTGTAGCAGCAAGTGCCTAAGGAGCGTGGTTGAAGTCAGTAGTTTATAAAATAGAATGTAATCTCCTCCTTTAACCTCTTAAATGATTTTTTATGTGTGTTACTTGCTGTGGTATATTTTTATGATATTCCATGACATTTTGCTTCAAAGTGCCGATAGAAATAATATAGATGGAGTGAGTGACATGTTAAGTGTTCAGTTATTGGGATCATTCCAAAAGCCATAGTTGCCTATTAGCAAAATCAAAAAATATTCTTATTTCTTTGTCAAATATTAACTTATTTCAAGATAAATTCTGGATTTAAATGAACAATAAATTTAATATTTTTTATGTATGCAATACAGTAGTGTTATTACTTTTGGATGTGATGATTTGTGCAGCAGAATAAAGATATGTAACTGGGAGTTATGAGAATAGCTGTAGGATGAATTGCAGCTTTCCTTCAGCCTGTAAATGCAGCAAATAAAATTATTATTATCATTAATATTCTGCGTCAACAATGTAGCACTATCATTGTATACATGGTTTTATTCACAGTAGAACGTTTTACCCGTAAGCACAGAAATCTTGATACTGTGTCTAACTGCATCATTTAGCCTAATTATAATGGGTACAAGAATGCTAATGACGGATATAAGAAGTAGCGTGCAGAGTATTCCTTTCGCTCATGTTTCTTTCTGTGTGCTTTCTTTTTAGCTCAGAAGAATATGTTTGTGTCATCAATGTGATGCATATTATGAAAGATATTATCAAAAAACATAACCTCACGGAAAGAGTTAATATGGCAGTAGAGTGCACCATTACGATTTTCGTTCTTTTTAAAATTCTAGCGACGAGCCTTCAAGTGCCAAAGTCACCACGTACGCCTACCGTAACCCGGGGCATGGGCCACGTAATAGCACACAGGTTTACTAAGACCTTCAAAATGATGACCACCTGCGACTACTGTGACAAGCAGATGTTCATCGGCACCGGCCTTAAGTGCAAGGAGTGCAAGTACAAGTGCCACAGGGATTGTGAATCCAAAGTACCGCCTTCGTGCGGCCTGCCTCAGGAACTCTTTGATGAATTCAAGAGGAGTGTCCAGGGCGACGGTAAGGCAATTAGCACACACATATATGTACACATGCGTATGCAGACACATTGACATATATTATATTTGAGATTTTTTGCACAATAGCTGCATTAAAAAAAAAATCGTTAAAAAAATAGTCGTAAAATGATCAATCTGCAACAAAATATAAAACTTGTATTAATCTAAACCAAATAATAGAAAAAACATATACGATTTTTAACTGTACATCAACATATAAAAGAAACGGTAAGTATTGAATGATTGTGTAAATTCGTAATTCATTGAAAAATAAACTTTAATAAGCTAAATTTTAACACTTAATGGACGGTTCGAATCTGCTCTATATTTCATTGTTTCCGGGCATTTTTCAGGAGATTTAAATAAACACGTAGATCTGCATGACCCGTCCAAGGAAGTCACAATGGAAAAACGTAAATCTATAGAGCCCATCTGTTAAGTGTTAAGAAATATAAGTTTATGAGTTTGTTATATAGTTACTATTCTTCTCTACAATTTTTCACGGAAATAGAGCATTTTTGTCAGAATATAAAACTGAACACAAGGCAGTCACAAAACAAACAAACATGCGATAAAATAAGGACTCAAAGTACGATGGTGGGCACGATAACCAGTAGAAATAAAAACTTCACCATGTGCGTTGTTAACTTCTTACCTATGGCTGGACTTCTTGCAATGCTGTACCTTTATGTATGGTAGTGTTTGATGCAGATTGCTCGTAAATAATGGAACACCTCTATTTGCACCTGGTAGTTCTTTGCAGTATACAATTACATGAGAATATAGTGGACGAATAAATTATAATATACATATTCATTTACATGTGATATATTAAAAATAAACATTAATATAATATGGACACGTACATTTTAATATTTAATAATACCAGTTTGTACAATATATTTGAATACATGATACGATGCTGAGTCCTACGTCAAGGAGCTACTATACTGGTGTATCGTTCAATATGGTGATATTTATGAAAATCACTACAGTGCTGTACGGGACATAATAATGGGTTCTATATAAGCTACTGTACTGGAGCACCAGACATAACGATGGGTTTTGCATAAGCTACTATATTCGCGTACCCGAGCTAAGAGGTTAACAAGGTGCAAAAAACAATAAGATATACTTCAACAAGTACATGGAAAAATGGCTTGATGATAATAGGCAACAAAATGGCAAATGACTAAACAGTGATGCAAGGCGCCAAGCAAACTGAGTTAGAATCAAAACCAGACAAGATAAAATGAAATTGCAAATAACGGTGTTGATAAGCTACAATGAGATAAAATTGGAAAAAATAAATAACCATGTATAAGAATGTAGAAAGATTTTCAAAGCTGATTTATCGAATCCAGTTCATATTGAAATATTGAGCAGTATATATCAGAACTTGCAATAAATCAAAAAAGTAAAATTAGAAACTAATTCTTATAATATTAACCCTTTGCGCTGTAGGCAAACCAGCAACTCAGGAGCAGTTAGCCACTCATGCTTATTCCATGAGTTCTTTACAGTTAACTTAAAATGATTTCAGTTACAATAAAGCATTTTAAACTTGTATATTTTAACACTATACATGTCTCTATGGTTCAAAGAAGGATATTTGTTGAACATTATGTTCTACACTTTTGATTCGTATAGTATTTTATAAAACAATCACCAAGATGCAGTCTTAGGTTTTCTGGGCAAATGTCACAGTAGTACACACTTTGTTATGCTTGCTAGGCCTTTGCTAGGCTTGGTTCATTGGGAACAATCCTTGTAATACCTTTTTTGTCCAATTACAACAACATAAAGCTTCCCATTTAGTTGGATGTCTTCAGAGCTGCTCTGAGAAGTAGAAGCTGTGCTAGCTCTACTTTGCCGAAAATCTCTCAATTGATCAACCAAAGTTTTTAAGTATTGCATGTGACTAAGTGGCCGTTTGTTTATCTACTTCTTTACTGATTTATAAAGAATATATGAATTGATAGCCTTTCCCCATCATTTTCGTCTTCATTCCCATGGAGAAACTGTTTAAGTATAGGTGTAATTTCGTTTGTTATTGTCAAAAAAGTGAATTCATCTTCATTAGAAGTAATTTCTTCATCGTGTTCCGTGCTTATTGGACTCAATAACTTTGTCGAAGGCAGAGTCCGACCTGTGGTCGCGAACATTTTAAAGATGACATCTTTGTAACCATTTTAAAATACGTTGTATCACTCGACATCTTATAAGATTATATACAAAAGGCCAGGAGTAGTTAATACTTTTTTTATACATTTATTTCGTGATTTTGTAATCTACAATTAGAAATTATTCGTCTACTTATTTAGTTTTAACACTTTGCCGGCCGCATATTTCTCGAGCCGCCGTTGCACTGCCGCCGGTGAGATTCACGAACGTTCTACTGCTCGCCAACGGTGGTATTAAAGATTTCAACAAAATACAATCTGGTAAATTGGGAGAGGAAAACAGTTCAAATCACTGTTTCCTGTTTTCTGTTTCCTGTCAAACATTGTTCTGCAACAATGTATCTCCTTGTATAATCATCGAAATTAAGCATCACCGCTGGAGAAAAAAAAGTCACGCATACGTGATAGCGGCCGGCAAAGTGGCAGAAGAAATGGCGGAAGAAGAAAACACAAGTGAGGATTATGACTTAAACAGTAGAGAAGACGGATTCCATATAAGCTTTTATACTGATATCTGCTGCTACTGTGGTGATATCTATCTGCTCACATATAGAAATATTACGAGGAAGATTTCAAACAAGTTAGATTTGTTCATGTGTTAACGAAATGGTGATGCATAACAAAGACTATTTTAGACGTTAACACGCGTTAAATAACTATAAATAATAATATTTTGATTTTTAATCATAAATGTATTTCCTAATGTTTGAAGATTGATGTGAACCAAATACTATTTCAGTTAACTATTTAATTTCACAACTACGCTATTTACGAAGGGGCATTTTCTGTACGCACAGTTCATTAGTCAAGTACTACGAAGTTGCCGACAGATACTTCGCAGGAGGAGTCCGGTGCAAAGCGTTAAAATAATTCCTCTGCATTTATGGGGCTAGGACACTAGCGAAGCCAAAACTTTAATTTTCAATGGCCAAAAAAACAGGAAGTAAACGGCTGTCCAACTTGAATCTT
The DNA here is from genome assembly GCA_038496175.1 of Ampulex compressa. Taxonomy (NCBI): domain Eukaryota; kingdom Metazoa; phylum Arthropoda; class Insecta; order Hymenoptera; family Ampulicidae; genus Ampulex; species Ampulex compressa. Next base: position 58,797 of record JBCFXI010000930.1, read on the forward strand.
GGCACTTTATTTACGTATAATAAGTGTTAACAAAAATTGCCATAATATTTAAGAAATGTTTATATCTAAGCTTGCATGATGCCATACAAATATTTTATTAGACCAAAAAGTTGTGTAACTATTAGCGATTAAATATTTTAATATTTGTAAAAATTTAACGAATATGGCCATGTAAAGTTAAGTGTTTAAATTTCTCTACAAAATCAGTCAATTTATTGTTTATATCGCGCAAAACCGATAGAAAATTCAAAATGTTTATAATTAATGTTTAATTCAAATGTTTATTAACCACAAAAATAACTTTAAATTTTGAAAATAATTGGTCCAATAGTACTTCTGGTATCAAGTACATTATTTTAAAAAACATAGTTTCCAAACAAACGCGTTTAATGCTTGAGGAAGTAATTTTTGTATGTTGTGAATATTTTTGAACTTATTGTTAATTAGCCATTTCTGCTTCATACATGGAAGCTTTAGTTTCATATGCTACTTTTTTTGTGGCCGTGTTTCGAAATCTGTAAGCAATCTAATATTTTTTGGATGTGTCATGCGTTCCTTTTTTCTTTAAATTCATTTTTCGGTTCTAACTGTTAAGGTTATTTGGCCTAGGACCTACTGTTTAAGGTGGGATCCGAACCATCAGGGCCACGGTATACATATCACATAGAAAAACCAGAGGTGATGGGCGGGATTCGAATCCGGTCTGCCGCGTGCCAGACTAAGCCTCTATGCACTATACCACCGTAGCTCCGCGTTCCTTTTTTGATGAGCTCGATTCGTTTTGCGTCAAGTTTCTTACATAATTCGTTCTGTTGAATGTCCCGTGTTCAAAGTGCCGATAACTAAAAACATATCAATTTGTATGCTCACTTTATAACTCAACATAATCTTGAGAACAAACGATCATATCAGATTACAATAATTATTCCATGATTGTCATTCTGCGTGTATACCACTTACGGCGTTTATGAGGCAGGAGACAATGTTTACTAGGTGTGTAGATTGCTTTTGTAGTATGCTGAACAAAGGGGTTTGACAGAATAACTAGCCTATCCCGAAACGAGGTAAAGTTGGTACTTAGAAACCTGTCTGAAAAGTGTTGTCATTACCTCTTTTAATTTCAGTTTTTTTAAGCTGACAATTGTTTTTAACCTACTGGTGATATTTTGCCGATCAAAATAAGACCAAACACAATATAATTGCGACCACATTTACTTTTTTTTATATTTATTGAGCAATCGCTTTTATTAACTTTTTAATCGAATTACCAGAGTGGCGTATTTGAAAATTACATAACGTATCGTTATAGATTATCGTAATATCGAAATATAAGCCATGTTTCCATAATGTCTGTTGAACGCATTCGGCGCGGTGTGTTATTCATGATGTAGGAGACACCGTTTAAGTTCCATTTATGAGGTATGTAAGAGTAAACGCTGTGTCTCTGACGCGGCGATAGCGTGCTATATATTTGATTTAAATTGGGTTTCCGGCTCCACGTGCCGTTGGGACGACGCAGCGTGACACATAATGTAAAAAGGGCGGCAGTGCTTGACCTACCGTCACTAAGAACATTTGTAATTCTTTCAGAACAAGTATCTCTACCTCACCACAATTATTTTAGAAGTGAATACACAACCTAATAGGTCTAGAAACTTCAGGTGGGGATAAGATCCCATGTGTCTAAGTGTTGGGTGTTCAATGACCAATAGTTATAGTGGGTAGTGTCTCTTAAGTAGTCTCCCTCTTCCTCCACCCCCACCCCTCATACCCCACAATTATTTCAGAAGTGGGAATCTCACTTTACAGGTAGAAGATATCATTTGATGGATGACGTAAAACATAAGCCTACATCGTTGATTTACATGTCAGCGAAATCTATGTTTGACAAAAAATCAGATGCTTGTAAGGAAGGAATAAAATTACATATCCACCAAATAAACATTACATATTGCAGTTCAGTAAAATTCACGGAAAAATTATGATACATTAAAAATACTTTTTTTATTATTATTTCAAGCGTGATTAACAATTCATTTTTCAATCAAATTTTTAATATCAAATCAGTTATTGAATTAGTATTAACACGTTAAACGCCATGCCGGTCCCCAGCAACTGGAGCTAGACTTTCCGCTCGCGCCACGCCGGTCTCTAGATACCGGCGGCAGACTTTTTGTTCATATTATTCCAGCGCTTATGTCGGTTCTTGCGTACTTGTAAGAGTATTTAATTTAGGCAACACCGGTCTTTATTTGGTTAATGCTTTAAGGAAAAGAATATAATACTTAACGTTAATGTAATTTATTAAAACAAGGTAAATCATTTAAAAAAACAAGGTAAATGAAATTTACTTCTACATTGATTACAGAAAGTTGTAACTTTTTGCGTTAAACTTTCACGAGAAGGGACTATAAGCGAACTCGGGATACGAACTCAAAACAGTATTTATTGTGATTGAAAAAAAGTCATCTGACCCATCTGTTTACACTCTGGCTCGTCTATCGGCAAGCGGCTCGTAGTAGCCCGCTTGACGGCTAACTGTGCCTTGAACAGCACGGCACGTAAATAATAATTGGTGTACCGTTTAACGTGTTCAATGAGTAAATTTAAACGTAACTATATCGTGTTTGGTCTAATTTTGATGGGATATATCTCAGCAGTATGTTAAACTAATTTTCGGATAAGAAAAAGTTATATTAACATTAGAACTAGCAACTTTCTGGGCACCTAGAAGAAGGGCACCTACCTAGGTGTATCACCTAGAACACCACATGTATCTTTAAAAAAAGGGGAGAGTAAATGGAAATTTCAGTAAATCAAAATGATGATCTAAATACTGCATGAAAATCATGGAAAATCTCAAAAAATGCATCGTTATAAAGCACTACGATTTTTTAAAGAAAAGACACATCAGTCATTTTGACTGGTTTGGTAGTTCTAATATTAAGAAAATCATATTATTATATTAGGAACTGTCAAGCCGTGCTCTTCTCAAAGAAACCACGCTATGTACCTCATTGTGCGCTGCATTACACGTAACACGCATGACATACGTGTAGGGTGCAGGTAGCTAAGCGTAGAAGCAGTGCTATGACATTTACGAGGAAGCTCAATCCTGACAATCATGGAACTTTTACTGTATTCGGGCTTTAGTTCGCATTTTGTGTAAAATCACCAACATAGATTTTCAGTCGATTGTCCCTGCCTAATTTTGCATAAAGAAGCATTATTGTTTTAATGATGTCTGGATGCAGTGTTGGTAGGGGATCGTAGTGCTCAAATACACGGCGCCAATTTACGTTTTGATTTCCAAAAAAATATTCTTGAATAGCGAGACCCTGTATACCAAGTCTCTAAACTATCCCTTAAGCAAAAAAATCAGTTTTTCTATTTTTGTAGTGTGTCCTAGCCCCGATGAAGATATAAGAAATTAGCAGAGCACGAAGTTGACCTCTGGTTTTTCTATGTGATATGTATACCGTAGCTCTGGTGGTTCGGAATCCACCTTAAACAGTAGGTCCTAGGCCAATATGACCTTAGCAGTCGGTGCCGAAAAATGAATAAAAAAAAAAAAAAAAGGTTGTAAGTTTTTAAATTATTTTTCGGTACTGGCTGTTAAGATTATTTGGGATAAGGCTAAGGCCATGTTGTTAAGGTCATTAGAGGTTGTATATGATGATTAATACCTTTTTTTTAATACAATTTTTTCGAGATTTCAAGCTACCGATGTTTTTTTCAATGATAGGGGATTTTTTCAATATTCTTAAAGCTGACATTAAGGTAAATTCGACGAGGTATACATGACTTTCAGATGATCGTGAACAAAGAAAATCACATCTCTTTTAGAACTAAAAAATGGTTTATTTTATGTTTTTCGATGTTTAGTTATTTCATGAAGTGTTCGAAGCAGCAAGCGTTAATCCTTTCGCTTCGGCAGTCTAGTCGGGTGAAGTGCTATGACTGAACGGAAGCACGCGCCACAAATTTACACAGTGCGCATGGTTTTTGTATATACGATTTTCTAAGTCTTAAATAACAACTGTTCTTAGTAAAACCATCGTTGTTCTAATATAATAAGTATAGTTTACATTTTTAATACGGAAAGTTTTATACAAAATTATATTAGTTATTCTAAAAACATTTGACCAATTAGAGTTTACATATTTTTAGGTATTTATATATTTACAAGATTTTACGCTTTAATGTTTAATATAATTAATAATGTAACGCAAATTAGTTAACATATTAATATGTAGGGACTAGTAATATAATTCTGTGTGATATATTCTAAAACAAGGATTTTTACATAAATCAACATTACAATTTATACACTCGTGTCATGATTTGGATCTTTTTTGATTTTTACTACAAACTACACATTTTTGGTTTCCATTTTTTCCTTTGGGTGTATACAATGCAGAAAAAAGAAGGATTTTATCATCGACTGCAGATGGCACTTACATACACATGATATGGGTGCCGGAATTATCCGGCGCTTATGCTCACTGGTTGTCGCATGGATGCCTGATACATCAGGCGTTCGAAGTGTAAGGATTAACTTCACATTTTTGTTAGTGAACGATAAAAGATTCTTTAGTATTCTTTAGTAATAATATGTTATGTCACTTTTCTTGTATAATAAGCGAAAATTTATTATTTGTCGGATTGGAAGCACTCTCAATTTCACTTGTGATGTTTCGAACTACGGTGTGAGGTCCTTATCAAACTAGAACATATTCAACATTTTTTGAAGATGACTAACGCGACTACAACCAGAAAAAAACGAAATAGTGTTATGTGAAATTATTAAAGTATTCCCTACCTTACAGACAAGAAATTTGTAGGTGAGGAAGAAGGGGGGGTTCTAAGTAACTTAAGTAGTTTGTTTCTATTTTGCAATGTTCTGACAGTCCCGTGAAGCAGAGTTGTATTGGAGTAGCCACATGGTCAAGGGCTCCGATGCACACACATGCCTCATCCCTATAGATATAATTTGCCATTTTCTACACATGCGTTGTTAATTTTTCAAACGGTGCATAGACATTAGTTTCTTTCGTATTTCTTATTACTTCCGGTACGTTTTTCGCTATATACTTTTTTATTAATTTGATTTGTTTGCGCTGCCATAGAAAAAGAACCCAGAAGTGTGAGGTTCATGGAAAGATTATTTCTCGAAATATTTAATTTGTTTTAGAAATATTGTGTCGATAAGACCTTCAATGGGTGGAACACCGATTTTTTCCGATTTTCTTTGTTTGCTATTCAAAACTGATACTGTTATATATAAACTAATTTATCTTTATGTCAGTTATCAAAATATTACAGTGAAAATATCTCGTACCATCTGAAATAATATTCGTATCCATGATATCTCTAAAAGTATAATTTTTAAATATTTTACTAATTGTTTCAACATGACGATCTATTCTTTCCTATAAAATTTTTTTGTATCTTCAGAGCCAGAAGAACAAATCCAAGTGGAAATGATAAGTAAAACATCAACACACACGCCCGCACGCGTATATGCGCACCTAAATAGATAGTTTATTAACTATCTAGGTGTGTATATATGTTACAGATATACATCTTTGTCTGCATATATGCATATATGTATGAATGTATATTTATATACCTAGGTAGCTGGCTTACCAAAGATAAAATATATGTCATGCGGTTTGCTGCATAAAGAATAAAACAAGTTAATCTATCTTTTTGCATCAGGTATGGTTAGCGTCTCTCCAATACTCAGCAAGCCTGGCGTGACGTCTCCAAATCACCACAACTCAAATCTGCTGAGTTCCTTGAACCGAAGGGATCGCAAACGGTCGCATCCGCATTCCTCTATGAATATATCTTTTCAGGTGACAATGTATATATATGCAGGTTATCTTAACACTAAATCTATCAGCCACTTTCTGAACATATTTATATATACCACGTATAACCTTAAAGAAATAGGGGTGTTAAGAAGAAATATCAATAGATCGGGAGAACGATTCACACTCTGTAGTAAAATCCTGAAAAATCTCAAAAAATGGCTTCTTACAAAGTACAGCAATTTTTCTAGGAAACAACTGACCGATCATTTTGACCACTTTGGTAGGTTTAGTGTTAATGACTTTAATTAGTTTGGATGTCTGTTACTTTTAGCTATATAAAAAAAAAACTTTATCAAAACTGTATCACAAGGAGGAATCCATAATGTGCAAGTGATAATTTTCGAAAATTTCAATGTTACTTGCACTTTTTATATTATTCTAGTATACTTTTTTGTACTTGATAAAATAGATGCTTGAATAAGTTATATAGAATAATAAGTTATAAGAGATGCTCGAAGTTTATTAACGTTACTAAAGATTACTAACGTCCGTACATGTGCCTTCACTTCCGGATTAAATATAACACATACCTTCATTATGCGTTTTCAAAGTTTGACAATGTTGATACACTATTTGGCCAACTTTTACGTGTTGAATATTTAACAGGTAATTTTGATTACGTATTAAAACCTTCTGTGTTTAGCATCGATAACACACTCATAAAGTTACGCGTATTGAATATATTGATTTAAGAAAACGGTTTTAGCATAAACAACATTATACTTTCTTGAACAATCAAATCGTTTTTTTTTTAAATTTATTTTTCGGCACCGACTGCTAAGGTCATTTAGCCTAGGACCTACTGTTTAAGGTGGGTTCCGAAACACCAAATCAAATCGTTTAATTTCCCAATAAAATTAGTCAGTACAATGTATGCTTCGAATAAGAAAACATTGTGTGCACTTACCGCCCGATGTTCCATTCAATAGAACATTGATCGTGGTTGCAAAAGATTTAAACACATATTGCGCGTGGATAGCTTTTATTACGGATTTTATTGGGATTCTATTACTTTGATGACGGAATTGATGTCATAAATATTCATACAAATGATGCGTAAATTTATTGTCGCAAAAACATCTATTTCCTTTCAATCAGTTCTTTACAAGACGACTATTTTTAGTGTGTTTATCGTCAGTAGGTAATAAATTAATTTGTTATTGTTATTAGTACCATGCTTTAAAATTATGAATCGCTTTAATTAGTATATTAGCATGTCATTGGTCATTAGCGAATTCCTCAAATGTTAAAGAAGTATGCATTTCACAATGAAGCATTTGCCATTAATTAATAACACATAAGTTGATTTCCTTTACAAAAAGAAATTTATGAGATATAACTCCGTATGTAAGGAAAAGCAAAAAGAATGAAACGATTTTACATATTTATTGTGTATAAACCATTAAAGGTAGGAGAACGTACCATACATAAAAAAAACAGTACAACTCCTCAGGTTTTTCTTACATCACAAAGAATTATAAACATTCAATGATGGAATCACGTGTTATGTAATATGGATGTTATATATATGGAATAGCATGTCCACATCAATTGTTGCGATGGCAATCTTCAAATAATGGTATCGCTGGTAGATGTTCTTCCGAGAAGGTAGATATTTAGCAAACATTTGCGGAAACGCGAACGTTGCGGAAACGCCGTTGTATCGATGTGATAGAATCTCACTTCTCTAATCAGAACAAACAGAACGTCTTCTACCGATTAGTTGGTCGTTGTCACACTAGCGCTGTTACTAAATACGGATAAAACTTTCAGAGTTTCGCTATTTTTTTTATGTCTTGTATGTTCCTCTACCATTAATATTTTATTTATAATAAATATGTAAAGTCGTTTCATTCTTTTTCACTTATTGTGTTATTAATGGAACATCCTATCAACAAAATTTTAATTAATTGTTCTGTTACAATTTTTAGGGCGCAGATTCTAGTTCAAATACCTCGAGCTGTAACAGCTCAACGCCTTCTAGTCCAGCTTTGCTACCTGCCAATACTAGCCAAACCCCGCAGGCGCCTGCAAAGCAACAGTTCCATTTTCCAGGTAAAGTAGATTTTGTGCATGCACGTGTGTATATACATATAAATGTATATACTGTTCTGAACTAGAAAGGTTAATAGAATTCTTGGAAATGAAGCTGTATACCCACCGAACCAATAATTTGTTCCGAGATCCCTGAAGGGGAACAAGGAGAAGCTGGAATGCCACCGTGGCGGTGTCAGGCAGTTGGGGCCAATTGGTCCAGATTTATAGCCTGTATGATCGACACGCGCACTATTTACAAACTGCGCAGAAATGTATAATTAGGGTTGTTACAATACACATTGACCTATTTAATTCTATTACTCATAGAAGTATGGAAATACAACATTATACAGCCTAATATAACTTATTGCTAATCCAATCCTTTTAAAATTCGAAAGATGTCCTTCAAGAAGGAACGTTTGCATCAGTATTATTACAGATAACGAATTGGTAACATTTATCAATTAAAAGGATTAAATCAAGTAGTTGTGCGAGGACTGATCATTAATTGTTTATTTTCAAAGCTATAATGCACTTTTTGAGAGTTGTAAAATGGTTCTTTTCAGGGTAATGACACGGTTCTTGATTGAACTACAGGTTATTTTACAATGGAACAATTGGTTGCGCAATTAATATTACGAAATTGTTATATGTAATGATTCTGATGCAAAAGTTTTATCTTACGGGACATTTTTTCAATTTAAAAAGGTAATTCGTTCTTTTCTTACCTTCTTGGACTAGCAATAAGTTATATTACGCTGTGTAATATTGTATTAGCACGTTTCTATGAATAACACAATTAAATATGCCAATGTGTATTGTAACAACGATAATTATACATTTCTGCGAAGTTTGTAAATAGCGCGTATGTCGAGCGTAGAGTCAGTAAACCAGGTCCAGCCGGTCCCTGCTATTTGGCACCTCCATGATCGCATTCCAGCTTCTCCTTGCCCTCCTTCAGGGGTCGCGGAACAAATGATTGATTCGGTGTGTATGAAAAAACATTATTTCATTATTTTCGCTTAGTTTACACGGGGTGTCATCTTTCTGTCAGTCGCATCATGATATCGGTGACACTCTATATATCTTTTGTACAGATACCTATATATACATATACACATATATAGTTGCGTCGGGGCCGGGCGGGGGGGGGGGGTTCTTAGGAGTTCATGACCAGCAACGGACAACACCATTGAATGGATGACACAACACCTTATTCTTTAACAGCTTAGCAACGGTCGTACAATTTCACAACCGTGTCCAGTGAGCGTTTTTCGCGACTCTTCTGTTATCAACTGTCGTTGACAGCCGTAATCACGATCGAGCATCAGATTCTGCTTGATCGTGACTATCAGTGCCAACGATAGTTGATAATAGAATAACATATAATATATGATTATATTATAGAGACGTTCATCATATCATAACATTTTATATTTGTAGACGTAGTGCTCAACGAAAAGAGCGTGACGTTGGAGGCGCACCGGCTAGAGGGCACCACGATGTCCAGTGATAGCGAGAGGACAGTAAGCGTCTCGGGGTCAGGCAGTGTTAGTACTGATTCCGAGAGGACGCCGGTCAGAGTTGACTCTCAGGACTCCCAGGTTTCTGATGGGGAGCCAGGCGACAGTCGGTGGCCTCGACAGAACAGCGTAAGTTACTTTTTTTTCTCTATTAATTATAAAAGTTTCCAAGTGAACTTACATGGAACATAACTCTCACTGGAGAATGATTAGTACACAGCAACCTAAGGAATCGTTCCAAAGTAAGCAGAATGTGGATTGTATCCATAACAACTTCAGACAGCAACGATCTGTTTTATCAGTTCAACTATCAGGTGGTGCAAAATTGTTAAATTGCATATGAATCTGTTATTAGTTATAGTAAATGTTATACACGTTGAATTTTTAATTACATATTCAATAAGAGAAAAATGTTTACAAACAGTTTGTAAGCATATTGTGTTATAAGTAAATACTAGATTACTAAACCGCAAACTGTTTTTTTAATTTTGCGATAAATAATTTTGTCGATAAATTAATGTTGTTTGGTTACTGCCGTTCACGTCTGTTATGTTTATTCTTCATGTTACTATTACTCCGTGAAGGGAGACGCGGAGGAATTCATTGGCACGTACTTCACCTTTAATACAAGAAAATGAAATGTAAAACTGTTTCTTCTTAGGGAATCGACCCCTAATGACATTGAGGAACCGCGAGAAGGGGGGCAGGAAGAGGGCATGGGAAATAAAGAGAGGAGGAAGAAAGGGGCAAGGGATGCAGAGAGAAAAATGGAAAAAGATAGTTGGGAGGTAGATAGGGTGGGGCTACGATGGAAAGAGATGGAGCAAAGGATAAAAGAAGTGATAGGGTAGATAGAGGAGAGGGGGTCGAAGGAGTGAAGAGAGGGGGTCCAGATGGTGGGATGAGGAGTGTAGAGGCAAGGGAGCATTATAAGGGTGGGGAAGGAAGATGGAGAGGGAGGAGAGGGAAAGATATAAGGAAAAAGGGAGAAATATAGAGAAATATGCGAAAAGAAGAATGGTGAAGAAAGATAAAGGTGGTGAAGGAGGATTAAGAAAGTGAGGAATGAGGGTGAAATATGGGAAACAAAAAATAAGCAAACAAGGGAGGGGTGTTGGAGGAAGGAACAGGCATGGAAGAATTGAGGGAGTACTTTAGGGAGGTGTTAGAAGGGGTGGCACAAAGAGCATTAGGAGGGGGAAAGGAATGGAACGATTTCAGGAAAGGTATTTAAGGTGAGTGCTAAGGGCAGGGAGGGAAACACAGGGATATATGATAAGGGAGGAGATGAAGAGGGACAGATTGGGAATTAGAACGGTGGCAAAGAGCTGGGGGTATAAGAAGAGATTGCAGAAAGGAAGGGGTGGTGGTATTGGCAAGTCCATGCTGGGAGAAGGTGAAGGAAAGGGCAAGGAAAGGAAAAGTGCGATTAGGATAGGAGAGAGAAGCTTAAAATTGAGGGAATAAAAATAGAGCAACTGGAAAAAAGAAGGGAAGAGGATAGGACAGAGGGTTTCGAAAATATGGAAGGATGAAAGGTTAGGAACAGAAAGGAGAGTGGACAGAGCAGCAAAGTATAACAGTTGATTTAACCGTTTAATGCCACGCAGAGTGATCGCGCTGTTTGCGTATTGTTGTAAACCGTGTCGCGGTGTTTGGTCACGATCGCCAATTCGCAACGCGCTCGCTTCCGAATGTATCTCGTCGCAAGTCTATCAGAGTTTCCTCTCGTAATAACTAATTTTCTTTCAAATAATCGTAAACAACCTGCGTAACTAGCAGTCTTTCTTTAACACATTGGCTCTCAAGGTTTATTTTTAACAATATTTCGACGAAAAAAAAGAGGAGCGCGACCGCGCCGATCGGCATTATTCGTAAATAAATGAAGGAAGCGCTATCGCGCTTCATGGCTCAATCAGACACGGATTTTTAAAAACCCCCGGCACTAAAACGGTTAAAGCGATCGAGGTGGAGGGGATACTGGAATATCTCAAGAAGAAATGGAGGACCGTGGATAAAGGAGGGTGGCAAGGTGAGAGTGGGGAATGACATCAGGGAGGAGTGATATTGCACAGGGACAGAAGAAAGGAAATATAGGATATGCAATGAGGAGGGGGAACCTTGAAAGCACTTATGGGAGGGTGCATGCGACGGAGAGTGGGGGAGAGATAAGGGGGACTGGGCGCAGATAGTGGAGAGAATGCTGGAGAGGAGAGAATGATGTATTAGTGAGGATATATTTTAGGATAGGATAAGTGTACTTAACTTTAAGGTAAGATAAGAGGGAATGGGTGACAGAAAATAAGGAATTGCATTACATTTATGAAATACATACATACATAATAACATTGACTTTTACACATGTCATTGCTAAAAAGTTATTAACGAAATAACATTTAGAACTAGAACGTACTTTTTCAACACTCAGTACATCATTAAATACTCAACATCTTATATATGCGTGTCGTATACTAAGATTTTTATTTCGACTGTTCTGTTTTTATCGATATTTTTCTTGGTATATCAATAGTCACTGTCAGTTTGTCATTGGGCAGTTCCTTGTGCCTACGAGAGTGACTACGATAAAGTGTGTGAAGTTCAAGGTTCATTCAATGTAAGTCTTTTAAAAAATAGCTTTACCGTATTTTGTTTTTCTGTACAAAATACTGTGATTTTTAAGTAGATTTATGTAAGAAATTTAACTCTCATCAAAGAATCAGATGTACTTATAACAGGAAAAGATCATTTTAAATCAGTAAAATTAAATACGTACGAGATACTTCCTTCGTGAATTGTAAATGCTGTATGTTATGCGCGAGCCCATGTGCGTGCGTGCGTGCATGCATATTTATTAGCTAAGAAAATCGTTGAGAGGAATGCGGGTCTAATTGGTAGGGTGAAAAGCTCACACCTCTTCTCATACATAGTATTCTCTAAGCAATAACGCACACTAATTCGGCCACGCAACGAGGGCAGTAAATGAGAGGTATCGAGAGTGGGTGAGATAGCGCAAAGTAAGTGAGGAGTCTCCTAGCACTGACTAAACATAAATGGAATCGTGGTAGGCGGAAAGAGTAAATCGTGAGGTTTGGTCGATTCCCGGAAGCACGGAAATCATTCCATTGCAACTTGTGACGTCAACAACTTAAATATGGCGAGTGAGAGGCGTGAAACATGGGGATAGGCACATCTAGCAAAGAACCCTTTTGCCCTTGTGCCGTCGCATCGGTTTTTTTAGCTGATTTCAACAGTAGGCATGTGCAAGGCGGGGCATTAAAAATAGGTGATTTTAATCATTTTCCTACATTTAGGAATAGAGACGGGTGCTCTATATAAAATTTTGATCTCAAGAGACACAATCTGATATTACAACTTTTTTTTATTAGCGGAGGCATTGTGGTAGTATAAGAGTCAACTTTGTATTTTAAGTGAAATTATATGGTTTTTTATTTACATTCTAATAGGTTTTCAATACAAATATATTGTCGTATTGTAGTAGATAAAAAAATGTTATTTTACGCAGTATGCATATACATAAAAGAAACAAGAGTATATGTATATTTTTATAACGTTGGTTTCCAGCTGTCGATGCGAGAGTGGGACATTCCTTATGACGAGCTAAAAATCGGCGAACCGATCGGCACAGGGAGGTTTGGGACGGTTTACAGAGGCAACTGGCACGGCGACGTTGCCATCAAGGTCTTGAATATGGATTATTACTTGGATGACGACAAGACTTTGGAGGCATTTAAATTAGAGGTAAAATTATTTTGGCTGTTCTTGTAATATGAAAATAAATTTTATTATGTACACTTGTGCGGGCGTTTAAATTCTTTCGAAAGTGTACATTCGAAACTCTTCATTCGAAAGTGTACATCTCAATTGTCGTTGGAATACAATTTTATTTATTACGACTAGTGAGTTTTAGCGTTTTTGTTTTTACATGTATCAATAAATAAAAAAACATTTTCTAATGCCAATATTTAATTTCGGGCAAGACAATTAGACGACATCATGTCGTGCATGTGCATACGTTTAAGCGTGCGTGGGAGTATATTAGGCTTAGATTAAAAATTCGGACTTGGTGAAAAAACTGATTACTAGTTCTGGCATATTCAAAAGGCAAAAAGCGAAATTGGTTCTGCAGTTTATGCATTGTTATGCTGGAGAGTGCTTCCAGAAGAAGTATAGTCAATTCAATAAATGACACGATTTAACAAATAACATAAATTTTAGAGGAATTTGTTAATGGTTGTACAATTTTGCAATTGTCTCTGGGAACCGCTCCCACGCGATTCTACTCTTGTCAACCGTAGCCGTGATTAAGTATGCGATCCTATTTGATTATGTGGCATCTTCAATTGGTGTAATAATATCAATCGACAAATATGTGTTCTGATGAAATAAAAATACCGCAATGTATTTTCATCATTTATTGTTGCAGCTAAAATTTGGTGTAGGACAAATTGTAACTTATTGTCACCATTGACACTATCAAGAGATTCATGTACATTCTTGTTGGCGTGATTTTATGTTAGCCCTTTAACTCTTTACACTGTAATATATGAAATTGTTGATACGATTTGTTGTCCAAGTATGAAAAGTACTACTTGAGTTTGTGACACATACAGTCAGCAGATGGTTTAATTACTTTTGCCTGTAATATGTCTATTAGCAATACTAATAAAGAAGTGTTATTTATTTGATAAATTTATGTATTGCTACTGTACATAAATAGTGCACATGAAAGCATTTTTACAGTTATAAGCATGTAATTAATTTTAATGTTCTGCAGCTTCGTGGTTCTCATTTTAAACATAGTTTAATCTGTTTGACACAATGTGTATTTTTTTTTTAACTGCTATGATTAGATATAATGGTTTTAAGTATCAAGCTATAACACACGTCTATTCATTTCCAAATTCTTTTCAGTCCATGTTATGAGCGACCTACTGTCTTACAAATATATGTATCTAATTTGTTCCATACATTTTTTATGGGATTAAGATGAGGAAAGATGTGGTAGAAATTCTGAGGAATGAAGGGCTTTAAGGCATTGGTATAAATTGGAATTCCTGGTTAATAAGTGCCCTACACTTTGGATTATTATTTTGATAAAACTTAAAATCATTCCTGATGCCCATTTTTTTTTTGTGTATTTTGAAGTAAATTATTCTTAAATGTATTTGAACGAACTTCTTCGTCTATAATATCGTTAATAAACACTTAGTTTTCAATGTCATTAGCTGATATACAGCACCAGCCGATGACATTGCCGTTTCCATGGTTTGCCATGCATCATGGATTATTATCACATATTGGTTAAAGTGAATTGCATATTGGATTTCCATCACACCATGATTCGTCTACCGGAATTGTTGATGTTAATTTTGGTTTTGCTCATAAATATGACATTTGCCCACCACATTTTATCCATAATAATGAGAGTTAGGCAGCTCCAGCGTGCGCCTGTTATTGAGAGTCACTACATACGGTGTCTCAGGCATTCCCGGCCAAACTGCTGAGGCATATCCTACAAATAAAAATAAGAAAAAAAAAAGTGATGTTTAACCAAGAAGTATTTGATGATGTAATTTATAACTGTTAAAGGAAATGAAGCAAGATGTTTAGGAGGAATATTTTATTTCAGTTAAAAAGACTTTATTACAAACTTATGAACAAATGAAATAGAATAAGTAATAGCGCATTCTGCTTAATAAAATATGAAAGATCGAATGTGTTTATCTTATTCGCGTACTGATATCATGTTAACTATGTTGAAATAATTCAGTATGACAGTATGGTTACTTTTACCTGAATAGAAGTCAGTCCTGGGACTGCGACGACATTCGTATATAATCTTCAGCTTTTTGATAATACTGATCAAGAATTAGTGTCAACTTTTTATCGAGAACGAGTTGAATTTTGTAAGTAGCATATAAACGCAATAGAAACAAACGATATATTGTCATTCAGGATATTATAGATAGACGAACGAACTTTTGCAAAATGTGGTATATTGAATTTTGATAATAGTCATGTATAAGTTTATAACAATTCATATTTCACTCAACAGAGAAATTTTCAATGCAAATTTCGGTGCAACATCCATAATACTCATTCATCCGTTTTTCCTGTCTGAAAGATTGAATAGATTACATTTACGGGTGCACGTATGTCCATGCACGCACGCATGTGCACACACACACTTGACGCGGGAATGCAAGATGTTTTGTGTCGAGTGCCAGTTTAGCAACTAGAAGGTCTGATTTTTTTCCATATAATTTTTTGCCTTAATTTTCGTTAATTTAGTGGGAGTTTTAATTTATAACGTTTATAGAAAGTTGGCCACCAACTAATGTCTGCTCCACAAACCAAGTAAGAACTTACACCATTGCTCGATTGATGGAAAATATGTCTTGAACGGATTATGCTTTTAAAGGTTTTTGACAAAGGATTTATCGGTTTTGATGGAAGACCTGCTATTGTAGTTCTGCCAGAGGAAGTGTATACTATTAGATGATTGTCAATCATACAATGGTACATCAGTTACAAATTGATGACATAAAAATGATGATCACAGGTAGATTGGTCAACGGATACTAGATCTATGGCTACTGGGAACACGAGATGTAATAATCCTTGATTTTTACTTATCGGGAACGAAAAAATTATATTTAGCATGCGGAAATGATTTTATGTCGAGAATTAGTAGAATAAATTACTAATCCAGTAACTAAAATGCAACATAATTCTTAAGTAATTTGTGTTGTCCTAAGTTCCATAAGATATTGATGTCTTATTTTCATGTATAAGAACGATATTTTGAAATAACAAAATAAAAACGATCGACCCTTCATATTCTACGAAGAAAAATGCGCTGTTAAATTTTCCATTTCGGGTAGTGATTCTTAGGTAATCAAACTTTTCTAATCGAACTTTACATGACATTTGTTTTTTATTTTCACTTGTAGGGTATGCCTGTGCAGTTTCTTTGATAAATGTTAAAACACACTATGTATTAGGTCAAGTATAAGAGCCACAAGCCAGACTCGTGACTATCGTGTCGTAAATATCCACGCGATGGGCATAAGTTTGAGCACAAGGTCAAATTGTGGTAGGTTCCAAAATGTGAATGACTTTGTCACCGACCGTGGTACGTAGCATCGTGACTTAAGCATAGTTTATGTTGTTTACAGCATTGAACGAGTTTGCACGCTATAAGGAAATTATCATATTTGGGACAATTACAAATATACTCGTTATATGAAAAAACAATGTCTTTTGTTTTATAAACATATATCTTTGCATGAAAATTATACATATTAAAAATAAAAGAGGATTATAAAAGAAGCTTAAATATTAAAGAATATAAAGGGTAGTTCAATAAGCATGTTATGTGTCCACAAAATTAATTGGACTTGATGCATATTATTCGGCAGATTTCTCAAGAAAATCCTCTTTGCCAAGTATTATATCATTATCAATGCTACTAAAGTACTGTAGCCTGAACGTGAGAAAATCGACGACAGGAATACGAGTTTACGTGGTTAGACGATAAGCGCACATTTCTCCTTACGCATTTTCAACCTAAGCGTATTATTCGTTGAGTGGCCGTACGCATTTACTTGGTTGTCGCCAACACAACGAATGAGACGTGTAAAAACCAAGTAAAACAGCTCAAAGTAAGCAACGGGCGTCAAAGCATTGACGTAAACATAAATAGAATCGTGATATAATATAGTCTAAGTGCAGGAAGTTTTGTGGTCGGTTATTACATTTACCTGTCACAGTAAAGGGCTTAACACGTTCACGCCACTTGATTGTTCCGTGGGGCGGCGTGACCCACTTGTGGGTCACGCTTAACTATCCCGTGGGGCGGCGTGCATCACAGGTAAGTCACTTGTTTTTAGAAAATAAGGCATCCAGGTCCGTTGGTGACTTTTGCTGCTACATGCAGAATTATTGATGCATTGTGTAGCGTATTTATTTGTTTCTTCAGCGATTATTTGTAGTATGTGATCCGTGACGAATAATTTATATAACAAAATAGGATTGTCGCAGTCCGTGTTGTAAATTAAAAATTCTTTTTCCGCATACTCATTCATTTATAGATGTCTTTTTATTATTTTCTTCCATTCATTATTACCATCGTCACCCTCTGAATTGGATTCTTCTTCCTCCAACGAATGGTCATTCAGTTCGTTAGTTAATAGTTCACATTTAGCGCAGCTCGCATTTAGCGCGTTCGAAACCTCGAACGAGCAACAACGTCGCGCCGCCCCATGGAACGTAACGAGATAAGAAGCCCGCCTCACATGAAAAAACGTAAACATTCGCCCCGGCGTGAACGTGTTAAAACAATAGACTTTATACCAAACGACTTTAGTGCCAAACATCAAATAAAAATAATAATTACTATATCCGTAAAACAGGGGAAATTTATGTGACGTAAGTCTATAAGAATCAGATCATTTAATTTTGTAATGCTGTAGAATTGGAATAACTGGTGGTTGGAATTTTTATAATATTCTCTGACCTAATACACTGTACTTTGGGTGATGGGAAGTTTGCTTTAAAACAATAAGTTTTAGAATAGATTAATTCAACAGTCAGTGTCGCAAACCAAAAAAGAAACAATTTCTGTTTAAAATAATAGAAGGATACATAATGAATGCAAACGTTTCTAGAATTTTCGTATACTTTATTAAACACCTCTTTATGAATGACTTGAGTGGTTATAATTATATTAATCCTTAATAATCACATTTATAAATAGCATAATTTCTCTTGAGCGCTGCATGATTTCCAGCAATTAAAATCCATCGTACAATAGAAGATTTTTAAGAAAAAGGAGAGAATAATTATAGTAGCCCATTTTCTAATCCTCAACATGTTAATTATGGTGTGCATTCAGGTGGCCACGTTTCGCAAGACGCGGCATGAGAATCTAGTCCTGTTCATGGGAGCGTGTATGAAGCCGCCGCGGTTGGCGATAGTTACCAGTATGAGCAAGGGTATGACACTGTATACCCATATCCACCTGCGTAAGGACAAGTTCAACATGAACAAAACCACTGTCATCGCCCAGCAGATATCACAGGTGAATGTTTAAGGAATCATACATGGCTCTCAATCAATGGTTTCATAATTCTTCCTGTAGAGAAAGGGAAACATGGAGTATAGCTACGACGTTCTTAGATGGGAACGAGTAATTGATGCTAATTTTGTAATTCAGTCATTGATGCATGTGTGATGTTAAAATCGCGTATAAAGAGACACTAAACCTAATTGCACTTGGTGCATATAATTGTATAGATTTTTGCTAGAAAACAATTTCTGCAGGTCCAGCCATTACTCCTATTAACACTTTGCCAGCCGCTGTCACGTACGCGTAACTTCTCTTTGCCAACTGTTATCGGCCGCTGTCACGTATGCGTGACTTTTTTTTCTCCAGTGGTAATACTTAATTTCCATGATTGTATAGGGAGATACATTTTTGCAGAACAATGTTTGATGAACAGGGAACAGTACTCGTACACGTTGAATCAATGAATCGTTATACGATTCTTCGAGGGGGACAAGCAAAATATGTAATATGACTGCTGCAGCCTAGCACAGCAGTGATCGACTGGTCCTAATCTATTAATCCGATGAATAACACTTGTGCCATTCAGAAACTGCACAAACATTTTTAATCATGATTATTATAATACACTCCAATCAATTAATGTTATAACATCATTATATGTAATAATTCTAAAGGACATTTTTTCAATTTTGAAAGCGAACTCTTTTTTCCCACTTCCTTATACTGACAATAAGTTATATTATGTATAATATTGCGTTTGCACGTATCTACATATGATAAAATTGAATATGTCAATGTGTATTATAACGGCCGTGACTATATATTTCTGCACAATTTGGAAATCACGCCCGTGTCGATTATAGAGTGGATTATAGGGTCTAATGAAGACCAATCAGTCGTTGCTGTCTGAGGCCACCGTGGTTATATTCTATGTTCTTGCCCTCCTTGCAGGATTCTGGAATGATGGATTGATTCAGTGTTTCCATACTATCATCTCCCTCCCCCGCATTGTTGCACTTAAATTTAAAAGAATACTCAAAAGATTCAATATATAAACAGCATTCATACCTATTAATGTACTAAAGAGTATTATTAAAACTGGTAAGGATAAATAAACTCGATGCAATTTGTTAAATGTTATTTACAGAAAATTAAATGCGAAGATTGTAAATACATTTATGGTGGATAAACCAAAACAAAACTGATAATCAGAGTGAAGGAACATGAACACAAGTTATCTGGCAATAATATAGTCTTATCCATCCATTACAAAAACTTTACATATAGTTTTGAAAACACTGAATTTCTGTATCATGTGGCTTTTTTTTTTTATACAAAAGAATTATTGCCAAAATGTTGTACATCAAAACAGAATTGGTAATCATAAAACTCATATATGCGCAAAAATTTAAACTCACTTTGTGTAAGTTAAATAATTTTTAATAAAAAAAAATACATAGAACATGGACTACGCGTAATAATTATAACAATATCCATCACGTAGTAAAGCAAGACTAACAGTATAAATCATATGTACTTTGGAAATCAAGCATTGCTTGGTTACAGACAGTATAATTATGTATACTATATTAATAATACTAATATTATTCGGCTGTTGTATTGAAGTTCATCCTGTTGTGTAGCTAAAAGTCACTGCTTACTTTATAGATAATCGTATGGACAGGCTAATTTCTATGATATATAACATATTTTCCATACATTACGGGAGCGACGTGGATACTCTGATTTTTCTCTCTGATTCTCTGATCTTTCAAAATTTTTTTTTGTCCCGGGAAAGGGCTATATACTAGATTTTATGCATGAAGGTGAATATCTGGAAATTGATGCCAATTAACTCCTGAGCTTTATATATGTTTATATCAATTATTACGTTTAGGAATAACGGCTCTTTTTTTTATCTATATGTTTATGTTAGTTTATTTATAGGCAAGACGCTTTTTCGTACATAGCATACAATTAAAAAAAAATAACTGACAATAATACTTGATGCATAAAATAATTACATGTCAAGACTTATGAAGCAATCAATTTACTTCGCATAGTGTGAAGATGCGCAGTGCTTTGTAAGCGGAAGTTTTAAAATGTGCTACTGACTCACAATAAAAATCTAACTTATCTGAAATTTTGTTTGCTATTGAGAGTAATCCATGCATGTAATTAAGTTTTCCTATCTTTGTTCTTTATGCGGCAAAAAAAACTGAGTATTTATTGTGCGCTGTCTTTATTCTGTTCTTGTATAACTTAATTTATTATTTGATCACCCAAAACTTCGTTAATAAATGATAGAAAACGTATTACAATATTTCATAATCGAAACCGTTCGAAGATTTCCTAATCTGATGCTCGAAAGATTTCCGTTTGAAGGTTAAAAATAAAACAGGAATTGAACTTTTGGTTGTCTTTTGTGATTTTAATATAAAAAAAACTTGTTCTTAAGATAAATTACCGAAAACATCTTTGCCTTTATCGATGCATCTAAGCAATCATTGATTAATGAGGTATGAGTAATCTGTTTCTCACTATTTATCCGTTAAAATTACAATAGCTTTTGGAGATCCTGACAAATCTATTTTGTTTTTTGGAACCACTACTACCGAATTCTTATAGTCACTGCTAGTTAGTTGTACTATACTGTTCCGCAATCATGTTTTAATCTGTGTGGTGATTATCTTTTTCTTCTTAAGAGGTAATCGTGAATTTAAATTAACTGGTATATCGGCTGTTAATGTTATTTTCGTTCCCATCTGTGCGTCTGCTTAATATTTGGTTTGTAGCTTTATACTCTTGTTTCGATATGTATCGTATGTGGCAGTATTACGTCGACTAAAATTTACGTCTACGATTTTTGTTATCATCCTTTTATCAATTGCTTCGATTTCTTTTTTTGCCTCTTTATCTTCCGAAAAATGTGGATTCGTATTACCCAATAAGCTGCCTAACCGATTCAGTACGCTTTTGTGCATCTTTATTGTTTCGTTTTTTATTGTATTTCTTGATTTTATGTTATCATCTTAGCTTTTCTGAACCTTTATACAGACTCTCAGTGATTCGGTGTTTCTATTCCTAAAAGAACTTTATCACTCATTTTCACCTGCTTTACTAGGAACATGTTTGTTGTGTATTCATCACCGCCAATACTAAGCCCCGCTTCGAATAGTCCTACTGGTTGCTATTATTGTATTACTGAGTCCTATAACTGGTTGTAGGGATCTACACAACGTCGGGCTTCCTATATCGTTGTATACTTTGAATATTATGCTTACTTCATGTCTTGTACCTAGTAACGCACATGTGGATATATCGTTAATCTTAAGTGCAACTTTATTATTAGAAGTATAAAAAAAATGAATACTATCTAGTTTCCCTGCAGATTCATTCCATTTATTGTAGTTAGGCGCTATAAGTTCAAAATTATTCCATTCAAAGCACTGTACATCTTGTTCTTTATCTTTATATACTGGATAATAATATACTACTTTACCAGAATGATCATAACAATGCGGTTTTTTCATTGTCCATGTCACCGATTATTTGTACTATATCTTCTTCTAATTTAATAAACATTTTGATATTCTCCTTTAATTCAGAATACATTCGTGTACTGTTCGAAATTATCATATCTTTTGCTTACATAAAGCAAGAATCTTTACGAAATATATATTAGCTGGTATATTTATTAGCGTGTTCTGCTTAGGGAATGGGCTATCTTCACGCGCGCGGTATTGTGCACAAGGATCTGAAGAGTAAGAACATATTCCTGGAGAATGGGAAGGTCGTGATAACTGACTTTGGCTTGTTCAGCGTCACCAAGTTGTGCTACGGTAACAGGTAAGTCCCCGACCGGATTCGGCGGAATTCGTCGAGTGTCAGACGATATTCGAGCCACGGCATATACAGCAAAGCATGCAATTGTTCCTTTGCCTCCGCCGTGGGACAAAGGGAACGTGAAGTACAGACATAGCACTCATAAACGACAGCGAACAATTGTGTGTGATTTGTAGACACAGTCATTAATCGTACAAATAAAGAGACGATTTATTTCTGCTTTGCATTGCACATTTTTTGTTACAATGAACAAGCAGTCCTATCACATTCTTGCAGAACACATTTTTTCAACAAAAGTAAACGATTGGTGTCGAAGACAACAAATTCTAACTTATATAATTAAATTTGAATGGTACATTTGGATAAATATCGCAAAAATGACTAGCTTTGCATTTCTCACCATTTTGCGGTATTTCAAAATACGTAACACGACTTCACGTGTGACATTTTCTCCTTACATAAAGTGTTTTTTATCTAATCAGAACTTAAAATTGGAAGTGGAAGTTTTTCTCCCCTCCCGATAAAAATTTTCTATCGGTTGATCAATTAAGAATTTAACATCTACCGATGGTATTTCTTTTTTGCTGCTTTTACAGTTTTATCGAGAATATATGATTTGATAACGCATTTGCCTTGTCCAAAAAACAATCTTCATTACCACCTAAGAAATGTTGGTGATGGAGTAATCATACTGCCTTTGTGATTAAATTTATACATGACGTCGTAGTTGTGCGAGTGGAATGCAGAGGGTTAACCTAACATTTATTTAAAAGACAACGCCATGGATAAACTTTAATTAAAAATACCGTGTGTGGTATATCTTTTACACTTAATTATAAAAGTATACATCATTAAAAAATTGTGCTCGTTTCGATCAATATTTTGAAAAATCAAGACCAGTAGGTCGTTGCCATGGCTATACTTCAACATTCCCTTTACTCCGCAAAAGGGGGTGCGAAGCAATAAATTGGGTCTTTGTGTACAGTCCTAATTTTGACACCTCATCTACGGGACCAATATGCCGGTTGCATTCATGTAATATTGAAAGCGCGAGTATATAGAAACATGTTGTAGTCATGCTTGTTTACAGAAAAACATTTGGTTTATAGAACTTGTAACCAACGTAAAAAAAGTAAATGTGCTGTTTAAAGGTCTTACCTCCAATGATATTTATCTACACGTACGTATGTTATCAATGTGGGTTTACGTTTTATCTTGCGGAAATTTTACTTAACACTTTAACGTCGGCTTGCATCACCGGTAAGTCAAACGCGACTGCCCCGTGAGGTGGGACGCATCATCGGTGGGTCAAACGTGATTGTCTCATGAGTCCGCGTGGGTCATATTTGTATTTAAACGATTTATTTATTTTATTTATTTATTATTTATTTAGACTGCAGCATATTTACATGCCATGAAGGGGACTTGATTTACATAAGATCCTTATCCGTTCATTCATCCATCTATAAAAGAGAGGACTTGGTTTTCATAAAGTTCTTTTCCATTCATCCGTCTGTACCGCGCACTTACGCTCCTGTGTTAACTATCTCTTTATATTTTCTCTTTTTCTCCTTCTTCCTCCAGAATTTACTTAATAATTGTCAGAATTACGCCGGGAGAGTAATAAAACTGGCTGCGATGAAAATGGATTTCAATATACAGAACTTATTCATTACACATACACACCTCACATGCTTTTTGATGAACAAGTGAGAAGAACAACTTATCGACCCAATAGATCTCAGCGCCACACATAGAGATATATATAGTCACGCAGTGAGAAGCGCGTGAATTGAAATTCTTCTAACACCCCCTCTCAAAATGTGCGCATTACAATAATGTTTGCAGTTCCAAAGATGCCCATCTTATTTAAACAAAAATAATCTTTGTCCCTCGATTAGTCACGACTTAGTTAATACATCTGCGGGCATCTTATCTGTTGATATGTGTACTAAACTCAAATTTTTGTTTCTCGAAGCATGCCTTATAAAATGAAAGCGAATATCAATATGCTTTGTACGAGGATGCACGATCGTGTGTTTCGACAGTAGTTGAGCCTCCTTGTTATTGTTATACATAGTTACATTACTGAGATGGCTCAAACCTAATTTTTTTTAGAAATTCCAACAGATATAAGGTCTGTTTAACTGCCTCTACTATCGCTACATATTCGGTCTCTGTACTTGACAACACGATCGTTTGCTGCTTCTGTGATTTCCAACTAATAGGATCCATGGACATCATAAAGACGTATCCTGTGTAAGATCGACGGTCCATCTTGCATTGTCCTCAATTTGCATCAACATGTGCAGTCATTCCATCTGTTGATTTTCGGTACACTATGCCGTAGTCGCTCGTCTTCTTAAGGTACCGCAAAATCCTTTTTATTGCTTTCCAATGGGTTTCGTCGTTACAGTCGCAGTATTGCGACAGAACACTCACTGCGTGAGCGATATCGGGTCTACTCGCATCAGCTAAATACATTAGTGATCCTATAAGTTCCCGATATGACCTCCTAGGGTTCCCTGCAACTATACTCTTTTTAAAATATCCTTTTCCATTGGAGTATTCACCGGATTACAATTCTCCATCCCAAACTTCTTTAATAAATCAAGAATATATTTCTTTTGCCATATTCTTATTTCTCCGGCATCCTACCGAATTCTTGTTCCTAAACAGTAACCTATTTTACCTAAATCCTTAACCTTAAAAGCTTTGCCTAGTTCAGTCTTTACACTTGAGATCCATTCTTGTTTATTAGACACTATTACTAATTCACCAATATAAACTGCTATAAATATTTGAGGCTTTCCTCTTTGCTTACTATATACACATGGATCTGAAATTGTTGGCCTCGTCCCTAACATCTTTAGCTTCTCATCTAGGGTGTCGTACCATTGCCTTCTTGCTTGTTTCAGTCCATAGAGTGCCTTATTCAATCGACATACTGGATCCTTATGAGATCTTATTCTTGTAATCATGTCTCTTGCTGAACTCAATATTCTTGAGTCTTCTTTCCGGTCCGTAATTATTTCATTTAAGTATTCCTCAATTCTTTCGGGTAGTTCCATGTAAATCTCTTGCTCCAAGATTCAATTCAAGTATGCGCAGGTAATATCCATTTGCGCAACAATCATATTTAACTCAACAGTTAAGGCCAGTAATAGTCGCATAGAATCCAATCGTGCTACTGGTGCGAAAATATCTATAAAGTCAATGCCTGGACGTTGTGTGAATCCCCTCGCCACAACTCTTGCTTTCTTCCTCTCAATTGATCCATCGGCTCTATATTTATTTGTGAGAATAGTTCTGCATCCAATGATTTTCGCGTCCTTAGGCTTCTCCGTAATCTGAAAGGTATTGTTTTCTACAAGGTTCCTGATTTCAGTCCTGATCGCTCTTCTCCAATCTTCCTTGTCGACTCCCTGTAGTGCATCTGCCATTGGTATATCAGCTATATTTGCTGCTAACATGGACAAATTCGCCTCTTCATCGGCTATGTCCTGCCGTTCTGCAGTTTCTCCGCTATTTTCCATATTCTGTCTAACCTGCTGATAATTATATGCTTTTCTGGGATGACCTCTCAATCCTATCCGTATAATCCTCCGTCTTTCACGCGCTCTACCTGGTGTGGTGTGTGCAATTTCTCCTTCCCCCTCTATGGGTGTCCTTGAAATATCCTCTATTATGTTTTGCTTACTACCTACTTCGATTTGTATTCTATTTTCAGATTCTAACTTTTCAGTCTTTCATCTTGGACCTGTGATTTCTCATCATTTGTTTCTTGTTCAATAACCCTTATGTCGCGTGATACAACTAACCTCCTTTCATCCGGTAACCATACTCTGTAAGCTTTCGATTTATCACAGTATCCTATAAAGACCCCCACCTTGGTTCTATCGTCAAATTTTCCTTTCCTCGGATCTTTATTTAGTACGTAAGCTTTCATTCCGAATATCCTTAAATGTCCTAAATTTGGTATTCTGCCGGTCTGCAATTCAAAAGCCGTTTTTCCATTTAATGCTCGCGCCGGACATTATTTCTAATATAATTTGCGGTTGAGACTGCTTCCTCCCGATATTTATGTGAGATCCATGCTTGCAATAGCATACACCTAGCTGTCTCTAATAGAGTACGATTTTTACGCTCTGCTAACCCCCTCTCTCAAGAATTCATCGAATTTCACGTTAAAACATTCTCTACCATTGTCACTTTATAGGAATTTCATTGGTCTACACAAATCCGAATGTATAATTTCTAACAATTTGGAGCTTCTTTCATGGTTCTTAGGGATTGGATTCTTAGGGATCGGATTTGATGTAAGTTTACCTTGAATACATTTCTCGCACTGAAGCATTATGTCGTCTCCTTGAACATCTATACCCACGGCTTTCTTCGTTCTGGCCATATACTTTAAATCTCTCATATTCAAATGTCCTAGCCTCTTATGCCATAATTTCAGGTTTGTACTTCCCTGTGCGCATTCAACGTGTTTAGCATGCTCGGCAGATTCTATTATATAGTACAGGTCTCCTATTCTTTGTGCTTTGGCCTTAATTCTTCCGTCATTTCCTTTGATCACAGCATCCCTTTTTGTGAAAGTTACAACATTATCTTTCTCTGTGATCTTGGCCACTGATGCCAGATTAACTCTTAACTCAGGTACATGAAGTGTATCAAAAATTCTAAATCTTTGACATTATTATTCAGGCAGGTCTTCATATGTACATTTCCCTTAGATTTGACTTCAGCTGACGCATGACTAGCTAAGTTTAGTTTCTTATGGGTACATGGATATAATGTGGCAAATTTTTCCTTTACATAAATGCGAGGTACTTCCACTATCTAGACACCAATTACTATGCCTGGATTCCATTGTTGCCGCATAGGTATCCTCCTGTTCCTTTAAATCTGCATACAGCAATTCTTGAGCCGCATTAGCATGTGGTTTACCTCGTTTCCAATGACATTCAGGTGCTTTATGCCCTAGCTTGCCACAATTAAAGCATTTTATCACAATCCTTCCCTGCCTTATGTTCTTACTCTGCCTATTTTGGTCTCGTCTTCACTCATTTGTTCTTCTATCCTGTACTATTGCCATGGCAATTGGTTCATCCTCATGCTTCTGCTTACGCGTCTTAAATTCCTCTAAAGTTTTTATTTTTAACGTTTCGATATTGGGAAGCTCATCTCTAGACCCTATAGCACATCTGAAGTTTTCATAGGTATCGGGAAGACTACTCAGGAGTAATGCACTTTGCAAATGCTTGTGAATGGGTATATCCATCTCACTCAATTTATCTATAACTTCGATAAATTCGTTTATGTGTTCGCGAATGTCCGCGCCTTCCGCCACGCGGTGACCGGTAAGCTTCTTCAGTAACGCGGTCTTTTTCGCAGGACCTTGTAACGCATATATAGATTTCAATTTTTGCCATACCTCTTGTGCAGTTTGACATCCTTTAATTTGCTTCAGCTCACTCGAGCCTATGGATAGTACTAAGTCGGATCTTGCCTTTTGGTACTAACATCCCACGCACGCGCAGCTTCCAGCGACAACTCATTTCCTTTGATAATTTTACGTCTGGGTTTTCTCCCGCTTACATTATCCCAGCCTTCATTCTTTATTAGGAGCGCTTCTGCGTGAATGCACCATGTATCATAGTTATCCTTCATTAACAATTCGATCCGTTTCGAATTTCCAAGATTGGCGAACATCGTGGGACACGTGGCCATATAACCTCAAACTCACTTCCCGATTCTATCTTTTCTATGAATTACTAAATCCGTGGGCCCATAACCTGTCAGAATTACGCCGGGAGAGTAATAAAACTGAAATTCCTCTAACAATAACCCATCTTTCTACTTGTCTAACTTCTCATTACATATTCTTCTAATCCTCTCTTCTTCATTTCTCCCTAGCGTCTCAAACCATTCTTTTGTAACCTCACATGTACCCACAAAACGCTCCCAATTATCTCTTCTTACCCTACAAAATATACACCTCCTCTCCTCTTCTTCTAACCAATATTTCTTCTCTTCTTCCATATTCTCACACCTCACCCTTAGCGATGTTTTTACCCCCATCCCTTTCTCTATACTATCCAAAAACTTCCTATCCAAGTACTCTGGGAGTTCCCTCTACCCTCATAAAACCTTTACACTTCCTATTATATTTTGCTTCCTGTATTTTACTCCCCTCTACTTGCCTCTGTATGTCCGCTTCCCTCCTAATTATTTCTCTCTCTAAAACCCATTCCTCTCTTCACATATTATCTAGTGCCGCTACTCCTCAATCATTTCTATTACAGAATCTTTCCCTTTCCTGTCCGTATAAATCCCCCCACCCCTCACTGTGCTTCTCTTTCCAGCACATTTTTACCCATCTGGAATCTTCCATATCTTTTATCTTCTAATATTTCCATCCGCGCCCTTTTCTTTTCTATGTAGTTCTCCCTGCTGGTTTTCCCTTTTTTCCATCTTCTGTAGATTTTGTACACCTCTTCGTCTTCATTCTTGTACAATCTCGATTCCACCAGTCTTTATACCCTATTTTTCTGGCTTCCCTATTTATGGCTTTTTACAATAATTTCAATGTATTTATAACTACTCACTACCCATTCATACATCTGCTCTCAACCACGCCACCTAACAATGTCCCGTATTTCAACGACTTATTATTTTCTATGAAACTTTTCAATGCATTGTAAACAGAATTCAATGCATCAAAACAATTATAAATCAAAAATCTTTACATTGTACTGTATAAAAAAAAACTAGCAGTGGTTAAAATATTGTCAAGGTACCTCAGGAAGATGACTTTGATAATGCGTGTGAAGATCAAGCTCAGTGCGGATAAGTCCTCTAAACAGCAGTATTACCGAAAAAAAATGATTCACATTTGTAAGAAGCACGTATTAAAAAGAAAAAAATAATGTCATTTCTTTTTTGCCTGCAACGAAGAAAAAATTTGCTACATCACGGAAGTGGGACATTTACTACTCTGAAAAGCATAATAAAAATAAGAAAAGGAAGTAGATATATATAGCGAATCTAATGTCGATCTTTGCGTTGCCCTTGTTTTGAAATGCATCATATCGAATTAAATTTTTAGTGCAAAATGTAGGTAAACGTAAATTTCAATATTCCTTTCTAAATAAAAGTTTTCGTAACTTTTTTTCATTTTTTTGGTATCTAAAATTGAATATTATGTGTAAATAAGTTAAATTAAAAGTTGTACAACATAACAAAATGACTTCTTCACGGAGAATAAAAACCGTATGTTAAGAGGTTAATACTTTCATTATAATTTTTGAAATAATTATCTCTATCTATTTGATGGTATTATAGAAAAGCTATATACACGTTTAACGCCGCATCTTCGTTTATTGTCTCATTATGTGCAACAACGTCAGCGGCCGATCGGTTAACTGATTGAAGCTGATGATCAATTATATGATCGAATGTGACGTTGGAAAGGTATCCATGATATGTTCTTTGCACACTGTATTTCTGTGGAATTATTATTATGTTATTTCATAACGATGATGACAACCTGATAACTACGGTTATCTAGTCCAACATATTTGAACATGCAGGTTTTGCAATCCAAATTCATCTTTTTACAAATGAAAATCACATTTGCAATTTTATTTAATTCTTTTGCAAATTAAATTTTGTTACAAATTTTTGTTCTTTAGCTTTTACAATTAAAGTAGAATGAAATGTTAACGCATCCCAAATCTAGTTCTGTGTAATATAAAGATATATATAAAGAAAATGGTTATTTTATCGTTATTAGCAATCCTTTACGTATGGAATTTACACGTATGTACGAACATACACAATAAGTTGATTAAGAGTTGATAATTAGCATTAAATAAGTGTTTTATATACATTTTCGTATTACATGTAATATAATTACGAATTTTTTAAAAAATAAATTCCCTTTTAATTGTATTTCTACTACGAGATTTTAAACGTTAAGCACCACGTTGGTTTCACGTGCTGTTCCGTTCGTGCTACCGTTAGCTACCAGGCGGACCCTACCGGGCCGCTCACCGATAGGCATTTTCCAGTGCTATTAAATACTATGTATATACATTATTTATATCCTTATAGTTCCTTCTCCTCGGTAGAAAATAAAAAACCGAAAAGCAAGGCCTAATGACGCTCGAACGCATAACGATTCCTCAGTTGCATACAAATCGTAGTCCAGTTTTGTTCATTCTCAAAAGTTTTCAGTGCACAAAGAAACCTCACCTTCGTTTATCTTGTTTTAATAAATTGCATTAATGGACTTGATTAGGTGGCGTGGTTGAGAGCGGACGTGTGAATGGGTAGTGAGTAGCTATAAATACATTGAAATGATTGTAGAAAGCGATAAATACGGAGAAAAAGGGAGCGAAGCGCAGGTTAGGAAGGTAAGAAGCAGGGAAAGTGAAGGGAGTGCAAACAGAGAAGGGATAAGCATCTAAGGAAAGGGAATAGCGTGGGAGGACGGCGAGGTTAGGAGACGGTAGGATTTGAGGTTATAGTAACGTTTTTGGTGGGAAGGTAGGTAGAAAGGATGAACAAGGAAAGGAAACATAGATTGCCGAAAGGAGTGAAAGGAGTTCATATGTAGGTAGTAAAGGTTGCTCGGTGATAGACTATGTTATTGTAAAGGAAAGAGGCCAGGATATCGTAACGAATTTTAAAGTAGAAAGCAGAGTGGACTCGGATCACATGCCCTCATATGTAGGTAGTAAAGGTTGCTCGGTGATAGACTATGTTATTGTAAAGGAAAGAGGCCAGGATATCGTAACGAATTTTAAAGTAGAAAGCAGAGTGGACTCGGATCACATGCCCTTGGTAGTGGAGCTGGAAGACGGTAAGGAGCAAGAGCAAGGATGGGAGAGCGAAGGAGAAGAAGAGAGAATGTATAAGATATGCTGGGATAGAAAGGCAATAGAACAGTACTCAGAAGGAACGGACATGGAATGGGAGGAAATAAGTAGAGGAAAAATCATAGAAGAAAAATGGATAGAGCTGAAGAAATTGATACAGGGGGCTATGATAAGGAAGGAAAGAAAAATGAGAAGAAGAAAAATAGGGTGTAAAGACTGGTGGAATCGAGACTGTACAAGAATGAAGAGGAAGGTGTACAAAATCTACAGAAGATGGAAAAAAGGGAAAACCAGCAGGGAGGACTACGTAGAAAAGAAAAGGGAGTGGAAGGAAATATTAGACAAGAGTAGGGAGAATAGAAAAAGGCAGGAAGAAGAAGAATTGAAAATGGTATAAAATGAAACGGAAGTATGGGCATATATCAACAGGAAGAGAAGGATGAAAGAATGCGTGACGAACGGGATAGGGAAGGAAGAATGGGAAGAACATTTTGCTAGGCTGCTGGAGGGTACAAGAATAGAGAGTAAGGAGCAATATAATGAAGGCAGATCGAAACAAGAAGATAAGGAGAGAGAAGAGAAAAAGGAAGAGGGACCGGATATGGAAGAAATAGCCCAGGTGGTGAGAAAGATGAAGAAAAAAAAGGCAACAGGAATAGGTGGGATTCCGATGGAAGTATGGAGGAAAGGCGGTGAGAGAGGGTCTAACGGAAATAATAACAAGGGTGTGGAAGGAAGGTGAATTACCTAACGACTGAAAGACTAGAGTAATAGTGCCACTGTATAAGAAAGGGGATCAGGAGAAAGTTGAAAATTATAGAGGAATCTCGTTGATATGCACTGCTCACAAAATATATGCAGAAATAATAAGGGGAAGATTGGAAAAAGAGGTGGATAGAGCAAAACTATTATGAGAAAGTCAAGGAGGCTTCAGGAAAGGTAGAGGGACGATTGACAACATCTTCATCGTGAGTCATTTGATACAGAGAAAAGGGCTGAAGAAAGATAAGAAGATTTTTGCAGTGTTCGTAGACCTGAAAGCAGCGTTTGATAACGTGGATAGGAAGGTAGTATGAAGAATAATGGAGGAAAAAGGAATAGATCATAAACTGCTGAAAAGACTAGGGCAGATGTATGAAGAGACAACATCCGTGGTGAGGACTACAGAGGGAATGACAGGATTCTTTCAAACAAGAAAAGAAGTAAAACAGGGATGTGTGCTGTGTCCATTACTGTTTAGTATATGCGTGGCGGATATAGATCAATGTCTGGAAAAGCAGGAGGGATAACATTAGGAGAAGGAAGGATCTGGACTTTAAGTAAAACAGGGATGTGTGCTGTGTCCATTACTGTTTAGTATATGCGTGGCGGATATAGATCAATGTCTGGAAAAGCAGGAGGGATAACATTAGGAGAAGGAAGGATATGGACTTTAGCGTATGCAGACGACCTAGTAATGGTGGCAATAAATAGGTAGGCATTAATGGATATGCTGGATACATTTAAGAAATTTCTGAAGGAAAGGAAGGTAGCTATGAACACGGAGAAATCTAAGGTACTAGTTTTTAATAAAGGAGGGAAAGAGAAAATGGAACTATGGAAATTGGGAAAGGAGTTTATAGAGGAGATAAAAGTGTTTTTAATACTTGGGTTTTACGTATAACAGAAAAGGAAACTATAAGGATCAATTAATAGAGCTAAGGAAAAAAGGAAGGATTGCAGCGAATAAGGTATGGGGTTTAGGGAAAACATGTTGTAGAGATGACTTCAATAGGAGGGGGATGTTATTCAGATATTTAGTGAGAAGCGTCATGGAATACGGAGTCGAAGTATGCGGGTGGGAGGAAAGGAAAGATTTAGTAAATGTCATGATGGATTATGTAAGGTGGGTATTTAAATTAGACTTCTGTACACCGAGATATATAATAAGGAAAGAGTTAGGATTAACAAAGCTAAGAATAGGCTGGGGACTAAGAGCAAGGAGATGCGAAGAGAAGATAAAAGATATGGAAGATTCCAGATGGGTAAAAATGTGCTGGAAAGAGAAGCAAAGTGTGGGGTGGAGGGATTTATACGGACGGGAAAGGGAAAGATTCTGTAATAGAAACGATTGAGGAGTAGCGGCACTAGATAATATGTGAAGAGAGGAATGGGTTTTAGAGAGAGAAATAATTAGGAGGGAAGCGGACATACAGAGGCAAGTAGAGGGGAGTAAAATACAGGAA